>JABUQX010003474.1:57500-70000 GCA_015478945.1 Trachelipus rathkii | reverse complement strand
TTGAGATTTGCCAAATTTTCAACCATTGAAAATATTGTTGGGTAATTTATTATATATATATATATATATAATATATATATATATATATATATATTTATATATATTATATATATATACTATAATATAATATAGCACAGATTATTTTTATATATATATATACTATATATATATATATATATCAACTTTTTAAAAGTTATTGAGTTAATTTTGTCATTTACAGTAGATATAATGGTACATTCTTATGTATATTAACCTTAAAATTAAATTTTTTTAACATTGTTTTCATTTCTCCTTGATGCCACACTATTTCATTTGTCTATGTATTGTCTTGAACTATAATAACTATAATAATAACTATCATAACACAACTTAAAATTTTTTTTTTTTTTGGCATTTTTGAATGGCTGTATTTCTTAAAACAAGCAAATACCAAAGTCAATATTGCAGGTGAAGGAACATCTATGGTAGTAGTATAATGTGTGAAAATTTCAGATTTTTAGCACTTACCCCATCAGAGATATTAAGGTTCAAAGTTACCGATTTTCCGAAAAATTGATTTTTGGACACCCTGTAAATTTTTTTAAAAATATTTACCAAACTTCAAATAAGATTTAAGTTAAACCCTACTTTATATTGTATAATCACACAAAAATTTTAATCGTTAAATTATTTCCTTCTTTTAATAATACAACCACGAAAATGGGAAATTTTCTTCAGATTATCTTAACACAATTTTTCGGATTCATTTTCATGGTGAAATATTATTTTCCAAAAAAAAAAAAAAACAGGAAAGGCCAAATGTACCTTAAAGTATCCCCACAGTCTAATTGTGGTATCCCTAACAAATCACTCTCTATGAAATTTGGTATAAGAATTACCAATATGGAGATATGACTTAAAATGTTACCTCTATTAAGTGATAAATTTTGCTCCACCTGGTCAAACATTTTGGCTCACCCTGTTACAACCAGAGTAAATCTACAAAAACGAATGGTGGTTTTGAACTTTCCAGGGATAACATTAACGCCATGCAAAATATAAAAGTTTTCAAAAATTATCGAGCGGCCATCAGCGGTACGGAAAAAATGGATAGACCCATATATGTGTATGTGTGTGTTTTATGTAATATGTTTACTATTTTTCTTTATATATTATATATTATATATATATATATATACTATTATAAATATATATATATATATATGTTATATATATATATATATATATATATATATATATATATATATATATATATATATATATATATTATATATATTATATATATATATATATATTATATATATATATATAGCCAGCCTCTAGAAGAGCCACAATCCATATCTCAAAACTACAAACAGCTACCGGAAAAAGGAATACATTTGCAATTGCTGGAATCTGCGGCAAAATTTTACGCAGGAAACTATATATATAATAAAATAAAAAAAAAATCTCAAAAACTACAAAGCTACAGGGAAATGAAAAACATTTTGGGATCCTTGTAAAATTTTGGTTAGGAAAATGTTTTAAACTAAAAAAAAAAAAATTAAAAATTGGCTATTGTTTTTTTTGGGGGGGTGCTGGGACATAATATATATATATATATATTTATATATATATATAGTAGTATATATAAATAGTATATATATTATATATATATATATATATATATATATATATTATATATATATTATTTGTAAAGTAATTACACGGCAATTTAGGGGCTCCAGCGATGTGGAACACAGTGGTGGGGACGTTTTTCCAGTACCTCGTAGGGGAGGGGCAGTAGGAACCTCCGCAACACCCAAATATCAAGAGCGGGTTCGGAGACCCTCCCCGGAGGGGGGAATTAGTCCTACCCCTTAGTTCCCCGGAAGGGAGAGACCCCGACTCCTGCCATCGTGCGGTATACCCTTGGGGTATTCTTTAGTTAAAAAAATAAATAATTTATAGAAAGTCTATTTATTTTAACGCAGTAACCAATAAAAGTCTCTAAATAGGCTTTCTACCATATTACTATAAATTATTAACAATAATTTTTATTTTTTTTTACATTTCCCTATTTAAAATTTTTACAGGATTCCAAAAATGAATTCCTTTTCGCTGTAGCTATTGTAGTTTTTTGATTTTTAATTTTTTTTATTTAATTATATATATTTATAAATATATATGTATATATATATATATATTATATATATATAATATATATATTATATTATATTTTTTTTTAACGATGACAATTACTGATCGACTAACTGAATAACTTATGGAGCAATTACAGATAACAACATACACTTTCAATTCTTTTACTATCATCTTTGCAAAATTTTATCTTCAAATCTCAGTAGAGTATTTAAAGATGAAATTGTGAAATTGTTAGTGTACATTTGATTGACCAACAAATTAATTAAAAGGACATTTTAATTAATAAGTTCCCATTGTTTAAAGTAAGGAAGGGAGCTTATATAAAGTAGTGACTTTATTCCTGCGTCAATCAAATGCGACTCTTCATTTCCACGCCTTAAATAAATTGAGTCACTTGTCTTCAGTTATCGGCGGGTGTCTTTATATTGTGATGTGATTATATTATATTAAATTTTGTTTTATAATATTCTTTTCATTTAAATTATATTATTTTAAATTTTGTTTTATAATATACTTTTCATTTAAATAGGTTAAGCAACTCAGTGCTTAAAAACTTTTATATTATATTTGTGAAGTTTCCACTATGCTTTATAATATTATTTATTGACGCCATTGTATCAATAAAATCGTTCTGTTGCCTGCCGCATAAATCATATTCTTTATAATCCATATTGGTAAGTGATTATATTTCATATTGAGCTTCGTATATATATCTATAGACTAATAAATATAAATGTACATATGATGCTCATGATTGTTTTACAGAAAATATTTATGTATCAATATTCAGGACTTTTCCCCTTTCTTTTCTTTTACTGTAGATGTGTTGTGGCCCTAGACCATATTGTAATGTCATTGTAATTGGAACGATTAGTATTTTAGAATAAGAAATGTTTTAGAGTTAATTTTATAATATAATTACTGTAATAAATGCTTGGAAATAATTCTTTCAATTAATATGTTTCATGTTATAAAAGGTAAAATAAGGAATTAAAACTATCTAACCACGATTAGTTATTTACCCTAAAAGCCTTGCTAACAGAAGAAATATAGCCTTAAATATGGCGACCTTATAGCTTTTTTCTCTTGTCAGATGTCTACATGCTTCCTTATCTTCGATAACGCTTGCTGAAGTTTCTACAAGAAAATTTTTTATTTTTTTTATTGCATTTGTTGGTGGTGACTGCATCGTCCTTTCTACGATCTTCATTACCGACCCCCCACCTCATCTATTAATTTAATTATAAATTAATATTCTAGAAAGTAGAAAAACTGAATATTTCTACCAACAAAGCAATTCTTAAAAATTGCCATCAAAAATTATATTCCAAAATAAAAACTCTTCTAAAATGACAAAATCGTTCTAATTGCAATTTTATTGCAAAAAGGTTATGTATGTATAATTTATTATATATACATGATTTAAAATTGGTCTCTACAAAACTGCATGGAAACTGAGTTGTTGCTATCGAGAAAGCTGATTAACTCCTATGACTACGTCATAACTTCTACCACGCAGACTAGCAAATTGAAGGCACAAAGGCCACTCCTTTCTATCAGAAGGACTACCACTACTTATTATTACAAAGAGGCGGGATAACGAATCTCCAAGTCAGGACTCTTCTGACTAGATATAATAAGTAGAGTCATCCCAAGAGCTATGTGACTCTTCCTACTACTTTTATTATTATTATTGAATAATAATAATAATAATAATAATAATAATAATAATAATAATAATAATAAAATATAATAGAATTGAAAAAAAAAAAAAAAATTGTTGGCTAAAATTAAACCAGCAAATTTGTTGGTCGATCTTCCTAAAGAAAGAGCCAGCATTGTTGGTCAACCGACCAACAAACCGACCAACCAACAAATCAAGCAACCAACAATCCTTGGTGATATTAATAACCAACAAACAGTAAATTCTTTTATGTTAAAAATAAGATGACTACTAATAAAATAGAACTTCAATAAAATGTCATTAAGCAAAATTCCATTGTCTTCGAATTTTTGCAATTCGACATTTATAAAAGGAAAGAGTAATGAACTCTGATTTACAGAATCTTGAGTTTTCTTGAGTTCTTGAGTCTTGAGATCTTGAGTTTTGTATCTTGAGTTTTCTTGAGTTCTTGAATTTTAAATCTCAAGATCTTGAGTTTTTACCCTTTTCCTTTTATATTTCACAAAATTCATATATTTCTCATAAATATATCAATTTTGTTTTAGAAAAAGGAATTCAAAGAATTCCTCAAACAAGGAGAAGATCCTTTTGGTCCTATCTAAGTAGTATTAATTACTTTTAGGAGTGAGGAGATTTTCTTTCTTTTCTTTATTAGAAATATCACTTTCTTTTCATATATATATATATATATAGCCTGTATATATATATATATATATGCATTTATATTTTTTAGAATCAATGTTTTACCATTGACACCTTTCCACATATATGTTGAGCACTAATATTTAATATATATATATATGTTTCGGAATTTGGTAAATGTAGTCAAAAGAGAGGAATTGGAGGAAAAAGAAGGAAATAATATAATTATATATAATATATATATATATATATATTATATAATATATATATATATATATATATATATATATATATATATATATATATATATATATTTTTTTTTTTTCTTCTTTCAAAAATCTTTCAACATGAATGGACCCCAACCATAGAGACTACTAGGGCTAGTGTTACACTACTACTACCACTGACCATAACTATTACTTCTGCTGCCAATACCCTCTCTTCTGTGAGCGGTACCGATACTATTCCAAGTACAGCAGGATCAGTGGCTAATGGTGCTCTCCAAGCTCCGCTTGGAGGAGCCTATGGTGGTATCCCTTCGCAAGTAGTAACTACCTCGACTCCATTATAACATTACCAAACCATATTCTTTGCATGTACCTAATACTATGGCTGAACAGCATGTGCATGGGGCTCCCCCTACTTCAGTAGCTAATATAGGGACACTTTCCTATCCTTATACTTATAATGCTATTCCTACGCCTTCTTATAACGCTTACTTAGGTATACCCGGAACTTATCATTATTATCAGCAACAGCAAATTCCCTCTGCTCTTCCATCCTTCCCAACCGGTCCTACTGCACCTAATAACCAACCTATTCATGGACCTCACCATGAAAATGTGATTCCGACCCCCGGCAACATTCACCGGTTCTATAACTCGAGGTACCCCGTTCCGACGCTTGAAGGGTATGACTCAAAAGGGGTTTTTACTGGGGTATCCGTGCGGAAGTGGCTCTCATGCATGGAAGATTATTTTAAAGCAGATGGAATAGATACTGATGAGAAAAAGTTAGCTTCTTATTCAAGATATGTCGACGCTAAAGGTTCCTGTAGAGAATTTATGAATGAACATGAAGAGCTGAGGTTCGCAAAAACATGGAATGAGTTCGCAAGAAACCTTCTAAAAATTCTTGATCCGCCCACGGCCGAGTCAACTTTTAGTACTTGCAACGTCATTGATCAAATAAATTGGAACCATAGCAGTCCTCTCATCCTATATGCCACTGAAGTGTCCAAGGCAGTACAGGAGTTTGAGAGACATTTTTATGCACAACATGGAGAGAAGCTTTCAGACAAATTAAAAAGGACATTAATATTTTCTAAAGTGTACAAAAATATTCCTAAACAATTTCAGTCGAAAGTTATTGAATATTTTGATGCAAATTTGTCCTTCACTTCTCAAATTGAACAGTATATAGCAAAAACATCCAATGCTATTTCTAAACCTTTTCAAGGAGGATCATCCAACCCTTCTCGACATAGTCAGAACGTACGCTCATTTCAGGCAGAATCTCCTTCGGAAAATTCTCAAGTTAATGATGCCAGTTCCAATGTGAGAAGAAAAGTAGACAGACCTAAGTGTTGGAGATGCGAACGTTTCGGGCATAAAACTGACGAGTGTCGTTATAGACAATACTGCTCGACTTGCATGGAATAATCATCCGTAGAGGACGCAAGACGCGTTGTAGAGGTTCTTCCTGGGATTATCAGAGTCCCCAAGCGTTAAAAAGAGTCAAAAATTTATCTCCTGATGGAGGTAGACAGAGAAATCAGGCACAGCAGACACAGGAGAGGGTTAAGAGTAAAAATAATGGAAGGAGGAATAATAATAGGAATGGAGGGAGAAGGGAGCAGAAGGGAGGTAACACAGTAGTGCATAATGCTTCTCGGGCTTCTCCTCAAGCTTCTTCTTCTTCTTATAATCAACGTTTCACTCCTACTTATGCTCGCTCTCAATCTTTCAGATCTCCTAATGCACCTCAATCTAATTTCTCTTATCCTTCCACTTACTATAACTCACGCATGCCTCAAAGGAATATGACCGCTTCTACTAATAACCGTCCTTACTATAGTTCTTATAATAATTATAATAATTATAATAGACGTCAAAATATAAACGCTATGAGTGATATGCATGATAATAGGATTCCTTCGGAAAACTATGATGACTCCCCCGCGCCTATATACCATTCAGAAGATTATAATCGGTCATATTACCCTCAATATGATAACAGAATGAGGAGCCCTCCTTCTGAGGACCCCCCTTTTTTACCAGTAGTTGGATATTCTCCGACTCCGATATCTGACGAAAATTATCCTTCAGGAGTCTGTCAGAAAGACTTCGTCCCTTCTACTACCTATTTTCCTACAGAAATATCTGCTCTTTTGGTAGACGATGATCTTTCTGTCCCTAACTCTTCTAATATATTTTCCACTTCTTCTCCTAGGAAGAAGGGGATAGTATATAGCTTACCTATAGAATTAACTACTAACAATGCTTATGTATATAATACAGAGGCCATGATCGATAGTGGCGCTTGTAGAAGTATCCTTAGACGCTCTTTTTACAAGAAACTATGCATGGCTTCTCCAAAAAAGGAAGATAGACCGATTGTATATCCTGTGGACTTAGATTTAAGATCTATATCTGGTCAAAAATTGAAAGTTTATGGCCTTACGGAATTATATATAATCTTAAATGGGAAATATTATCTTACACGTTTTTATGTAGTTGACGACTCTACATCGTTCTCTCAAGATGTATTGATTGGAACGGATGTATTAAAAGAGTTGCCTATTTTAATAAACGCTAAGCATGATATAGTGCATGTATATAATGATGCTGGAAGAAAAGTGCGTGATATACCGTTAGTCATAAGTGCTATACGTTCTTATTCGAAACGTTCGGATAAACAAAAACCTTTCAATTACATTGAAGGCAGCCTTCCACAACATACACATACTACATATAGTTCACATGGACATTTACCAAACATGCACAGTCAAAATGATTTTAGGTTTAAGGAAAATTATAATTTTAAGGAGAATGGCAGATCTTTGAAGGAACCCCCTCCTCCTGGTGCCTTTAATTCCCCTGATCAAGGAATTATCGGGACTTACGGTAGGGATTCTTCTCAGAGATCTTCCTACTTAGATAGGGCTAATTATAATAATTATAAAGAAACTTCTGGTACTTCTCTACGAGGAGACAACACTCCTTTCCACAGAAGGACCTTTTCAAGGCTTCACGCTGTTGGAAACTCAGGTGCACCTCTTCGAGGAGGCTCCAATGTTACACCCAGGGGGGATCTTTTTCTAAGATCTTCTTCTGCTGAAGTTTCTAGTGCATCTTTACAAGATACACGTGCCGAAGGCTTAGACAGTGATTTAAGCAATTTTAAAAATACAGGGAATCTTTCTCTACGAGAAAGGTCGCCTGGCGCCGAAGGCTTAGGTTCACGACCTCCCCGAGGGATCTTAAGCAATTCTCATTCGTTACTTAACGGTTACCGCGATAATAATTCGAGCGCGACGCGTACGAGAGTCTTCCGCGAAAATTATTATAGTCCTCTTTCCGATGAGATGGATTATATAAGTCCGAATAAAACGGGTTTAACTTCAGAAGAAGTTATTTTTGAACAAAGAAAGTTGTTGGACAACTGTAAGAAACAGCAGCACTCAACAGGGAAAAGGGTTCATCAAAATTCTAATCGTGTTTCACACAATTTTTCTGGTTATACTGCCCCATCTGGAGATCACTCCAGTATAAAAAGGGCTAAGCTTCAGAAAACTGCAACTGCTACAGATTTTGATTTTCCTCCTTATTCAGTTCCCAGAGCTTCTGTAGTACCTCAAATGCCTTCCAATGGTTCCCATAGGGCAATATTGGCCAATTTAAAAGAAGATGCCAAAGGTACAAATTCTGATCAGTTGTATAATTATGAAAATAATCATTATGATCGATCTTATAACACTTATCCTTCTTCAACTTCAAATAATAGAGAGAAGAAAGTCCGTTTTTCCAAACATGTCATAAGTGAAGATTTTGATCAGTTTGAATTTCCTCGCGAAAACTCTAATTATGGACATTACATGTCTAATGTACCTCTTCTAGATACAAATGGAGTTAATTATCGGGACAATTTAAATAATTTGAATGTCCAGAATAGACATTATCCCCATAATTTTCAAAATGATTCAAATTTAGGACATTACATGCCCTCAGTACCGTTCCTGGGTACTAATAAAGTTGATTGTGAAAGAAAAATCTTTAGTGTAGATTCTAACTCCGATCCTTTTTATCCTCTTGATTCGTTTTATGGACGTCCCACGGCCATAGGATCATTACAGGACTCAAATAGAGGCATATTGATACAAAATGGCAAAAGTACAGATTGTGATCAGTTTGCCTATCTCCTTTAAATCATCTTTTGAGCTATCTCTAAAGTGCCTCAACATACTATTGCAAGAGTGAAATCAATACGTCAAATCCTCTTTTTTAAAGCAAATATACAATGGTAGAATTTCCATGGATATGTATTCAAATGGACATTCAGAGGTACTAAATGTTGATGATAGATGTATGATTTATTCTATAAAGTTGTACTCTTCTTCCAGCTGTTCGGTATTTTACGTACTCTAGGTACAATTCTTTCGGTCAAAGTTGAGTCTGATTTATCCATTGCCTTCTCCTTCGGGATGAACATAGCTCTCATCACAGAAAGTAAAAATGATTTCTTAAATTCAGTGTACATCTCTTCGCTTTGGTAATACGTTGTCACATGCACTGGAACGTAAAATGTATTATGGAATTTAGTTTAAATTTAAGTTGCTGATAGCTATTAACTTTGATAATCTACACTTATGCTTACAAACACTTTCTCCATTACTTACTAAGCAAAATGAAGCCCTGCAGTATAAAGATTTTTATTATGCAGTTACTACTTCCATAATTGTCGTTTCTCTGACTCTCAGATTAGATGAGGTTGGTACCGTGAAAATATGCTTTCAGAGTCTAAGTAATATTTTAAATCATATATGTATTGTAACATAATACATTCTCAATTTAGTAGAGACTTTGGACCTTTTTAGTGAGATAATCGAGATTCAATTGCTCTGTGCCGATTGATCCTGTTGGACTTTGTTTAAATTGAAATAATAAATTTTCCATTAAAGCTTATAGAAAGTTTGTCCCCCATATGTTCTACATTCCAGGTCTTCTTCTATGATGGATGCCCGCACAATATATCCTCTGGAAGTCATCGGATGAATTGTGAAGATAGGTTTAGAGAAAGGATAATATTTACTCTCCAGTGTTTCTGTAGTTCGTTCCCACTTTCTTCTTATGACGAAAAGACAGGCGGAAAAATGAGAGTAGTGGTGGAACTTATATGATAACGTCAATTCTGATTGTCAACTCATTCCAGATCGCGATCTTCCTCTGCGAGCAGTTGCAGAAAGCTTGTCGCGTCTTTGTAGGCTAGCCGGCGCATCTCAGTGTGTTTTGTACTCTCCTGTAGTGGCTTTTCACAATTTAGCCAGTCTCTGAGTGATTCTAGAGCACCTTAACTGCTTTTCTCTTGATCTATTCTGAGATGGCGCACTATGAGTATTTAGATGTCGTCCAAGGCACGACGAATTCTCCCTCTGCTTTTAGCAGAACAATGGAAATGGGCTTTGTTCAGGTTGCGTATGTGTTGTTTGTCTTTTTGTTCTCATAGATTTTGTACATAGGCTTTTTAGTTAAGGATATCTCGCTATCTTCATTTATTCACGACTCCTCTCCAAGGTCTTTAATGTGCCTTGGAAAATATGAGTCTAACCTTGAAATGTAAAGCTTTGAAAGAATTGTTGTGGCTTTAAGAGCAGTGTCACCTTCCTAGGTTTTCAAATTAGTGAAAAAGGTTTATCTCCGGATCCAGTCAAACTAGAAGCTTTAAAAGGTTTCAAAATACCCCAGAATGTCCATGAAGTACGGGCTTTGCTGGGCTTCTATAATTATTTTCGCAATCTCATACCCAGGTTCTCAATAATTACACAGCCCCTAACTCTCTTATTAAAGAAAAATGTTCCATTTTCTTGGCAGTTAGAGCAACAGACCGCTTATGACACTCTGAAGAAACTTTTACTTATGGATCCTGCCCTTTCCTTTCCTGATTATACTAAACCTTTTATATTAAGTACTGATGCGTCTTCTTACGGCGTCGGTGCTGTTCTTTCCCAATTAGATGACAATGGTAGAGAAAAACCCATTGCATTGCTTTTTCATCAAAAATGATGAATAAGGCAGAGTTAAATTATAGTGTTACGGAGCAAGAAGCCTTAGCTATAGTACATGGTCTTATTAAATTCAGAACTATCATTTTTGGTTATCCCTTAAAAATTTATACTGACCATGCTGCCTTAGTTCATCTATTTCGTCATAAACAATTGTCTGGCAGATTAGAAAGATGGAATTTGAAAATTCAGTCTTTTAAGCCAGAAATTATTTATAAAGAAGGTAAATTAAATGTTGTTCCCGATTATTTAAGTAGAAACCCTGTTCCAAATACTGGTCATCTACCTTCTTCTGGTGAAGAAGAGGAAATCCTTCCCCCTTCTCCTTCGAATATTACATATTCTCGTGAGACTTCTTCTCCTTCTCGTATAGGTTTACTTCGTCAAAATCCTATTCCCTTAGCTTTTGCTGATACGAGAATATATCATTTCACAAAAGATGTTCTTTTCCATGAACAAAGAAGAAATCGTAGACTATCAGAAATAATAAATGAGATTGAAAATTCTCCTGTTCCTGATAGTTGTCTTCCTCATATCATTATCAATGGTATTCTTTATTTCATTACGAAAGAAAATAAGTATTTGATAGAAATTCCAGATTCATTAATATATACTATAATATTTTTGAATCATAATACTTTATCTGCTGGTCATCCAGGTGCTGAACGCACTGAGCGTCGAATCAGAGAATTATACACTTTCCCTAGGCTTTCAGCTTATATTTCGTTTTTCTGTAAACAGTGTATTTCTTGTATTGAAGTAAAAGGTTCGAAACCTCATCCAGTAGCTATCAATTCTTATCCTCTTCCTTTCTTACCTTTTTCTAGGGTTCATTTGGACACTATAGGTCCTCTTCCTAAATGTAAAATTTCCGGTGCAAGGTATATTTTAGTTTTTAAAGACGCTTTAACTCGCTACTGCGAACTTTGCCCTGTCTCAACTCGTGATGGCAAGGTTGTAGCTGAAGCTCTTTTGAATAAAGTCATTGTAAATCATTCTGTTCCAGAAATTTTGGTCAGTGACAACGCAGGTGAATTTACTTCCCAATTCTTTAATGAAGTTTGTAAAACTTGGAACATAAAGAACCGCACTATTTCCGTTCGACATCCCTCCTCAAATAGCCTCGTGGAGAGAGAAAATCGTCGTGTAGAAGATTATCTCCGTCAATATGTTTCTTCTAAACAAGACGACTGGAGTAGGTATATTTCTTTTGCTCAAATTGCTTTAAATACTACTTACAACTCTTCTATTGGAAATACACCTCACTTTTTGTTACATTTCTATGTTCGTAGATTACCTTATGACCTTCCTAATTATGTTTCTCCGTTTGTTAATAAGCCCAATCCTCTTAAAGATCATCTCTATGATTTTAACGCGGAAATGGCTGAACGAGCAGCATCTATTCGTGATTTAGCTCGTCAAAAATTGGAAAAAGAAACATTTAGAATTGCTCAACAGCAACATTCTAAAGCCCCAATTCGTCCTATTCGTATAGGTGATTATGTCTATACACTTGCTGTTAAACCTCCCAATTTATCGCCCAAGCTTTTTAAGAAATGGGTCGGGCCGTATTTGGTTGTAGGTGTTTTAAAATATAACAAATATCAACTTCGTTGTTTAGTTACTAATAAGGAATTTGTGTCACATGTGGACAATTTAAAAATCCTCCCCATGCCTGTGGTAAAAACTGCCGACAATTCCTTTTCTTCCCAATGGAAATATTATAATCCATTACAACAAAATGTTCGGCGT
>JABUQX010003474.1:30000-47500 GCA_015478945.1 Trachelipus rathkii | reverse complement strand
TTTGTTTTCTAGTTCAGAAATATCTCTGACGAAGAAAATTTTTTATAAACCAGAACAAGAGCTTATTATGGACGAGAAAAATAACCTTTGAATCTCGTCGGAGAATACATTCATCATAGTTTATATTTCGGCCTGACATGCATTCTTTGACGGCTCCGCGTACAGTAGTCAATCGATTTCCGCGCAAATAGATCTTTTTCCTCCTACGCGCGTACACGTTTACGATTTTAAATCAGGTTTCACGATAAGGCTCGAGGAGCGCGTAGGCTACGACATCCTATCCTCCTCTTATGAGAACAATGTGTAAAAATGCAAATCATATAAAAATAACCAGGTTGAAATAAATTTCCCGTCTCGGAATAATTCGAACACCTATATCAGAATATAACTCTTACAAGACGTTTTCGATTAACCCGGACGGAAAATAGCTCAGCCCAGATGGCGCGTCTCTTCGAGTACGTATCTATAGATTCGTCTACCCATCGTGATTCTAAGAACAGCGACGCCCGGAAAGGAAAGTATCGCAGAGACGAATGAGGCCTAAAAACTCCATTTGTTTGACCGGTTTCTCGAAGACACGAGAAACAAGACGACGACGATCTGGCGAATAACGCTTTCTCCTCTTCGTGATCCTAATCATTAACGCGGTCTTCAAGAAAATGTCGGGTGCACGACCGTGCAATACGACTTGAATAGACTCCCGCTCTTTGATCACCCAGTCGTTTTTTCAAAATCGTCGAAAATCTTATCTTCGATGCGTCATGCCGAACGAGTCAAGAGGTGAAATACCATTTACGTGGGCTTGGTAGATGTTGTCCGATGTCCTACCCATTCTTTGAAACACCTTAGAGGAGCTGTAAGGAAAATCGCAAAACAAATGGAGTCTTTGGGCTTTGGATTTATTTCGGTTGCTATCGTGCAGATTTATTCCGGTACTGCCCCTATTACTCACGACGATCGATTTTATTCGAGGATCGTTATTAAAGGCGTCGATGGATTTATTGAATTTTTTATTTTCCGTGTTGGGGGCTATAAAATAACAGCCCGAATTTTTCGAATCGCGAATCTGCATGAGCGACCTGTTCGTAACTTCTTTACAAGACTTTCTTCCGAGTCCGTTGATCACGTAATCTATGAACGAGGCTGGCATACACCTCAGTAACGATTCGGGTGGGGTGAACGGAGCGAATACCCTAAGTGTTAGGTTTTTTCTATGATAAGGCGGTTCCTCGATTTTTTTATTCGACGAAGAAAGGAGCGGCGGTGCGGGAAGATTTATCGGGAGCGCGTAGGTAGATAGTTCTTCCGTGACGGACATTATCAACGAAATCGTAAGCATCGTCCTATACATATCTACGAGTTGATAGGAGGTGGCGTTAGGAAAGAACGCCGAATGGCTTCCCACGCACTCGACGCTGCTACCAGAGGTAGCGTTTCCTTCGCTGTCGCTATCTTCTGTGGAGTAATAATTTTGACAAGCCGTGCAAAACGCGAATCGCTTTATCTCTTCCAGCTCACGCTCCTCATCGGTCCAGCCCCGATCGGATAATTCCACTCCCTCCTCTTCCTCTTCTTCTTCTTCTTCTTCTTCTTGATCCTCCTCTCCGCATTGGTCTTCGACCCTCGATTCTTCTTCGAGATCGCCGATGGTGACGCGCAGTCGCCTCTTTTTTCTTCTCCTTCTTTCGAACAAATTAGTTATTTTTTTGCTACTATTAACTAAAGCGTTATCTCCGGTGATAGAGGTTGCGAAAATGACCTTGATATTCTTGTTCTTTTCCGCGAACGCCCGAAACAATTTGAGCATGTAAGAAACGCACCCTTTGGATTTCGAATTCAAAATTAAATTTTTATAAAACAACACTATCGCGGCTTTGAATTTCCTCCAAAGTAGATTTTTTTTAGATATTAGAAACGAACGCGCCTTTTCGAGCTCTTCACGATTTCGTCGGACAGCTCGTTCGTCTATCCCGAAAGCGCTTAGAGCGTTTCTAACCTCGACATCGACGTAATAAACGGTATCGCCATCGGAGTCTACGAACATTTTTTTTTCGAGCTCCTCGCTATCACTTACGGCGTCGAATAAGGGTGATAGAGTCATCGACGGTGAAGGGACGGCCGCGTCCAGCTCCTTTCCCCGGGAATCAATTTTCCACTCGTCTCGGATAGTTAGTATTGCCCGATCTGGTCAGATAGACTTGTGTATCGATTAACTCTCCAAACAATTACGTATTCCCGGGTTCCAACTTAATTTTAACTCATAAATACAAACCCGACCCCGCAGCATGCTATCACCCATAGCTAATAGTACAGAGCCTGTATTGTGTAAAGCATTTTCAAAATCCGTTTCCAAAATAGATATCGCCAATCCTTGCGAAGAACGTTACGATATTCGCTTCATTTTTGTAAACTACTTTATCCCTTACTCCGTACGTCCCCCCCCGCCGAGGCGTAAAGAGCGCTTCCCCACAAGAAATTCACGCTCATAAATTCGCATCCATCGCTTGAAAGGGCGGTGTGCGATCGTGAAGTACGCAAAAACGAGTATTTTTGTACATTTTATGAGAGTCGCCGGACCGTCGCTATATTAACCAGTTCCAGAAACATCCTGGTGTTCATTCGCTAATCGAGAAATATTTTCTCGCCGAACTGGTAAACGTAATCCATTGGGCGGCTTTGCAGCTATTATGTTCCTACCGTTAAGTACGGAAGAATTGTGTTTCTATATAAGCGTGAACAATTCGGTCGAAAAAAACACGGCGTCGACATTATAATTAAAAAGATACCGGCCTTTCTCCTCCGCTCTTTCTTCCTCATTTTAAAAGTTTTGAGGAAAATGCGGTAATTAATTGCAAATAATATTTATACGTTGTCAGACTTATGGCATGTTCAGCTACGCATACCGGTCTGTCGTCGTCTACGTCGTCCGTCGTCAGCTAGTCGTCTCTCGACGTATCCGTCATGCGCGATTCTTAAATCTATATATTCGTTATTTATATAAGTATTACCTTTTATAAAATTCCTCCAATTAGAAGAGAACGCCTAATGTTCGTTAAAATGTCATCTCGAATACAACTCCGTTATTCGAGTTACCATCCAAAAAGGCAGTAATCCTTTTAGTCTTCGGGCCCGCGAGCGCTCAATAGTGTCTCGCACACTGCCTCCTGGAAGTTACTCATAAACGAAGAAGAAGTATTCGTGTTCATACGGCCCAGGTTTTACACGTCCGCCTAAGACGACACTCCCACTCGATTGCTCTAGCGCGCGGCTGCGACGGACAGCTCGATTATATTTCCTATATCGAAAAATCTGTTTCGATCCATAAGCAACACCGCCGTACGCCTCGGTGAACTGAGTTTGGTACGAATCGAACAACGCGTGCGGCGTCTAATTTTTTTAATTCTCGGGGGACAGCACGACTTTTCGAAATTCTTCGCTACGTCGAACTTGCAACAGTGTCGCGCGTTAAAAAAATGAACGCGTCCTGGGGAGCGAGGAGGAAAATAGATCCTGCAATCCGTGTTTCCGTGGCACGTGTCTTCGTACCGTCGCCGCCCCCCCATCAGTCGAAGAGATGACCGTACTTCTAAGTTTTTACTATCGCGAAAAATTGCTGTCATTTTTGACAGGGGCCAAATTTCTCATTCCCGTCGGAATTCATATGCTACGAGATATCTATATATGGTTGTGCAAAACATTAACAAAAAGTTTCATAAAATATTACTATATGAAGTCAGACAACAGAGAAAATGATTTTGACGGATTTGCGTCAATTCATATTATTAATTACTAAAGAGACAATAGCCGAATAATATATAATAATAACTTATAATAATCAATAAATAATAATAATAATAATATACATAATAATACTAATAATAATAATAATCAAAATTAATAATTAATAATATAATAATAATTAATAAATAATTAATATAAATAATAATATAACATAAATAATAATTACCTTTATCACGTTCACCATCTATATTTTGTGGTTTTTTAAAAATTAGGTCAGTTTCATTTCGAATTCGCTTTCTCTTCACTTTTTTTGTTCTCGCGATTCTCCCATTCGCTATCTTTTTTGCTTACAAATCTGTTGAAATTATTCTCGTCGCTGTCGACGCGCTTCGTCGGGAATTGACTATTCAACTCCTCGGGGGTGCGTTTCTTTCTAACGAGCTGGCCCCGAGGTTGGTAGGAGGCGATTTCTCTGCGGCCTCTTCGATTTCTTTGTTGCCTTGCCGCGTTTTTTCTTCTTTTGATCGGATTCCCCTTTTATCTTCCCGCGGAAAACTCATCGCTCACGAACGAATAATATCATTTCTCACCGGCATCTCAAAATACTAGATCGATCCATCTAACCGATGTCGTTTTTCGACGATTTTTCTTCGCCCTCTCTAACCTATCACTCTATTCTTTTGTATATATACGTAGCGGATTTTATTACCTACGAGTGCTCATTGCCCTCACCCTCCGACCTATGACGCAATATGTCACCAAATCGCGGATTTTCCTTTCGACTGGCACTCGACAGATTGTGCTGCTGCTGCTAGCTCGCTGCTGCATGTGCTGTGCATGCTGCCGCTGTATGGCTCCTGTCCTGCCGTGCGCCATCTTATAATATATCATAAAGGATACTTTACACTCGGATTTGACGATCTGGCGACTAACATTCGCTTCCTATCGAATCGATTATTGCTGTCTTACATTCCTTAACTTCTTCAAGCTTGATTCGAGTCAATAGCATCGGTTTTTTCACACCCGACCAACTCTCTCTAACAAGAGAATCTTCTCTTTCTCTTCTCTATATTGTTTTCTCTACTATCCTTTTCAAATATTCGAGATGTTCTCATTTCTGCTCCATCAAATTATTATTCCTCGGATGCGTGCCCTGCACTACACCATCGGTCTTTACTATGTCCGTTTTACTTTCATATTCGCCTTTTTGCATTTACGTTTTTATTCTAATCGAGTCAAGGAGCGGTCAACGTAAACATCCTGATTTACTCTCTTTCCTAATTTTCCTGCAGAACTGACGTATCTTCAGATATACTGACGTCATCGAATCATTAACGCTAATATGTAATAGATATACGCCAATATATCGGTGATAGTGATAACTCGAGGATTCCTTCAGGAAACCCACCGAGATCGAACATCAAGCGGGGACGCGGCTCGCAGAAAGCTTCAAGGATATTGAAACGTTCTACTCGCTCGTAATATTCTCTATATTTTTCAGTAAAATTTACGGTGACTTTTTTGACACCTCTTTCTTTAATTTCTTTGTTTACTCACATTCTACAGGTTGCTCATGGAACCGATCATACGCATTCGCCATCATCTTCGCCGTCGTCATCGCCGTCGTGGTGCAGTTGCACCGCAACAACGCTCGCGTCCGTGACTACGCACCTTTTTTGAAACCTTCGACGAAATTACATTAATCGCGTCACCGCTCATTTTTCGTCTTGTCAATTCGTGTCGAAAAAGCGTTACAGAAACCCAGCTGCAAAAAAATCGTAATCGAATCTCCTAACCGTTCAAATTTATCGTTTTATAAAACGAGTCTAATAATCTCCTTAACGACCACACACCGCTATTTTCGAAATGCGATAAATCTGCAGAATATGAGTATCGCTACTATTTTTCCCACACTCCTTTAAATACAACTACAAAGTTGAGCGACGCTGGCACAATTAAAGTCGTCTCAATTCGCTTCGGCTTCTAAAGATTCTACTCTATTGTTACTCGAATTCGGCTCGATTTAAGCATAAATGGTTTATCTTCCGTTTAATTATCTGTTTCTCGAGTCCAAGATAATCCGGACCAAGCTACGACTTATGAGATATCGATCGCCCGACGCCATGCTTGAAGAAAAATTCGCTATATGCTAAAACCTATCGAAGAGAGAGTAGAGTAAATTAGAGCGGGATATAATAATAGAGAATTAAGAAATCTATTATCTATTTAATTAAAAACGTAATTTCAATTTTTTTCCCAAAACATTTAATTTCGGAAATCGAATATAGCGTTAATAACAGATAATTTTATTTATTTTATTCAGATTCTTTTTAAATATAATAAAAAAAATAAAAAAATACGGGTATTTTACCCGTTGCACCCACCTCGTTTTCCTTTTCTACATACACCAAAATCGAACAATCATAACTATAAGATGCATCGTCCGAGTCGTACCTATTACAGCAGTGCGTTCTCGTTGAATTTTGTATCAGTTATAACGAAAAAAAAGAATCCGAAATCTCGCCAAATCGATCTCTCTTGAATCGGCTTACGCCGCACGCGGCAAATCCATTATGAAAGAAATTCTTTCGAAAATGATCGACGCCTCAAAAAAAACTCAAAACGTAACGAGAAATATAATATGCGGGCAAAACTCACGCGCACGTAGAATCTGCTCGTGAGAATCATTTAAATGGAAAACGATTCGAGTTTTAGAAATTCCTATCGGGCAGCTTTATTGCCTGTTCGACATATAACCGGCTCACCCCGTCAACGACGAATAATCCAGGTAAGAACATTACAAGTCAAGCGAGCGGCGCAATTCGGAAACAAAAATAAAATTTTTTGCATAACCGACAATTTAATCAATGCAAACGAAGCCGAAATATCTGTTCACTCACCTGCGATTACCTTCGTATTGCGTCGAACAAAAAATATACACTTCGCCGCATTCGAAGCGTCAAAATAATCTTGTATCTATCGGCGATAACACACCAAAACTAAACAAGTTTCGAAACAGGGATATCTCGAGGTCGAAGGCGGACTTTGCGGCACTTTCGGTGAGGCAAGCATATTCACATCATCGACAGGGACTGCAGGTAAACGCTAAGCTTACCACAACGAGAGGCTCGATTTGCCGCAATACACGACTGCATTTTGCAAAGGCAACAGGTATGTGGGTCTAAGACTACTACCAGCTACCACATGAACAAGACTTTAAATAGGCACGAAAAAAGACTAAGAATTTTCTATCGAAAAATGCGGGCATTTGTGACGCGAGAAGGCCGCACATCTAAGCGTTTCTGCCGAACCGCGGATCGGAGGAGGCTGATACAAGGATACTCGAAATAATTTTCCAGTTACCTCGTCCCGGAAATAATAAAAATAATAATATAATAATAATAATAATAACATAATACATCATAATAATAATAATCAATAATAATAATAATAAATAAATAATAATGCATAATAATAAACTAATTGATATTTGGGATAATAATTTCAACCTTCATGAAGAAGAATTTTCAAAAAAATTCGAAGAGGATCGATACTTCGAAGCTGGCATTCGAAGAAAGGAATGAGCGAGGGCGTTACTTGTTCGAAACCTATCAGCACAATGATGAAAAGTTCACATTTACAAAAATGTTTATTTCAACGCTATGCACGGAATCTGTATTCATCTACTTTCAGATGGTTAAACCCGTTCTTTCTCAGATAACCGGTTCCTTTACTTCGGATTGGTAATTATCCTAATTTGCAACGCACAACTTCGCCAGACGCCAGAGTTTTGACTTACCAGAAATGAAAGTCCTTTAAGTTCGACAATACGTTCTGCGACGCTCGACTATCTTCCTCATTTTTGATCGAAAATCACTAAAGCATCGGAACCCGCCAAAACATTCAACAATTGTCGCCGTGTTCACATTCTTCAACGATAAAAAAAGAGATATCAGCCAAGATGGACATCGCCAAGGGCAACGCTCTTTATCGAATGACGAAGTACGAAGGAGGAGAGACGTTTAAAAATTCTTGTTTGCGATCAAACGACGACGGAGGTCACGTGTAAATAGTCCCTTTTCGAAGAAACTCCAACGTGACTATGATAAGGCCGAGACTCATTCTCAAACATACTTATCAATATTTCGTCCGCAGTTCATTGAAAAGAGCTACGTACCACACTAATATCGTACTATTCCGAACCGTGAGAAAACCTTTCGGACGATTTGCGGCGATTACGACTGCAACGTAGATCAAACGGACGAGATTGCAAAGCTTTCGAGCGACGAATCGGTGGTATTACTCGTTAAAAAGGTACATCAACAAGGAATATTGCGACGTCAACGGAATCACGCTCTTCGTCGGAATGTACATTCGATTAAAACGCACCGTATTTTGCGAAAAAACGAGGGAGAGGGTATTCAACGGCACCACCGGCTTCGTTTTAAAAATATCCGAAAAATTCGTGACGATTAGAAGGTCGGATACGAACCACGACGTAACCGTCGGTTACGAGACTGCGGTGGACGGCGATTTCAAATTCATCTATTTGCCTATCACTTCGGAAACAACGTCGACCATATATTCCATCCAAGGCCGAACGATCGAACCGTCCGTGCACACGATCATCGACGCGAAAGAGAAAAAAAATTTTATTACGAAGGGGTCGAATCTTTACGTGGCACTCTCGCGAATGCAAACCGCAAATTTTACCATCGTGAACGCCGACGCCGGCGATATCGACGATATATACCGATTGATGGACCAACACATCGAGAACGAGCACAGCGTCAAGGCAACGAGTTTTTACGAAGAAATCCCAAATTTACCTCCTCCTCCTCCTCCTCCTCTTCCTCCTTTTCCATCGCGACCTTTGAGAAGACAAATAGATTCGGAGGATAAACCCGTCAGACTTTTTTTACAACACGGCGCGAGCTCGTTAACGATTCAATATTATTCACTATCTTTGAAATTTGTAATAGAGTTAATAATGAAATTTTCGAATTCGGAGATTTTGATTTCGAAAAACTGGATAAAAGGAATGAAGGTTGCAGAATGCTTGGACGACGCCTCCTCCTCCTCCTTCTCCGGAGCGAACGACGATCCCGGGCAGAGCCCGTACCGTTTTTCTTCGGCTCTTAAAACCTGCCTGCAAGATTTGTTCGTTTACGAAAAAAATTCGAACGAGAGCAACAAACGTTGCGCTTCGACTTTGAAAGACGCCTTATGGAAAAACCTCGAAATCGCTTATTGCGTATATTTGAAAAGCAGCGAAGTCCCTATAAACAGCTCCGTAACGACGAAGACGAAGAATCGAAAAGGAAAACTAACAGAGAAAAGTTCACCGTTGGTAAATTTTGGCGAAAAAGGCTATATTTTAAACTGGTCCGAATTTATAATCGTGTACGCGTTTTTTTTCACCCAGACGAATATGTACGTAGACGTCGGATCCATCGTTAATTACCTTTTTCATTTTTACGAACTAGAAAACCCTTTCGATACCCATTTCGGGTATTTCTGCCCGCTGCGTGACGACGACGACGAAAAAACAAAAGAAGAAGAAGATGAAGAGACCGGAGCAGCCGCTACCACCAATCGAGGTGTCACCACCAAAAGCAAAAATCGCCTCATCATCCACCACCCCTGTTGCTGCTTTTCGAATGCAAAAATCAACGCTGGACCGGTTTTAATTCGTTGTGGAAAATACACGGCGGCAAGCGGTCGAGAAATCTACCCCCTCTCCGACGCCATCGCCGCCGATATACGCGAAATCCCGAACGTTAATAATAAGAGAAATCGTTTTGAACAATTTAGTTTTCCGAAAAGCGCTGATAAAAAAATGAAATTATGGGACGACCCCGAACTTTATAAAAACTTCTTTCACGACAACAGCGACGATGACTTCGACGAAGACCATGACTACGACGACCACGACTACGACCACGACGATAACTATATTAACAGCAGCGGGAGCGGAAATATAAAATCTCGAATTGGTTCCGATCAGTTGAATTACAACACTCGGAAAAACCCTAAATGTTTGAAAAGTTTAATTTTTGTCACGAAGAGAGGAGAAACGGGTGCTGCCAGCAACCGCAGGAGCAACGAGAAGACGAAAGAAATAGAAGATGAGGAAGAAGAAGAAGAAGAAGAAATAGAAGAATATTACGATTTAAAAACCCAATACCGTAAATTTTTTAAGTATTACGCTCAAAATTTGTGCTACGTGTTGTTCTATTATTTCAACCAAGTATTCAAAACTAAAATTCAAGTCGCTGGCAACAGAGAAATCGCCGCTGTAAATTTGTACAAAAATTTATTTCACAATTTCTTTCTCGGTGAAAAATATTCCGACTCGTGCGTAGAAGATATAATTCGATCGATGAGATCGTACTATCCAAATTTATTCACTACTGATATTAGCTCTTCGTCGAATAAAATAACTTTAGTGTTGATCAGGTATAGGCTATTTCCTCACGTCGAAAAAAAGATCCTAGGTGCGAAAACTAAAAGTATTCAAGTTATGATCGAACATTTAATTTCCCTCAATCTAGGATATTTCGACGGCCTAAAAATCGGAAAACCGGCCGTATACTCGGATGAAAACGTTTTAAAATTGAACGCTCGTGGGTTGTTGGAGGAGTTGTTGAAAGATTCGTCTTCGACTCCTTCAAATAGCGATTGGAAACACGCTCACTTTATTTCCGCATACGTCGAACCTTTAATAGATGATGATGGTGGCGATCGGCGGCAGCAAGAGCAAGATCATCATCAGCAGCGGCAGTATGAGAAATTTACCACGGTAGAAGAAACCTTTTCGAAAATTCGATGCATTAAGTGAGTCTTCCTTCTTACTTCTTCTTCTTCTTCTATTTCTATCTTCTTCTATGTTCTTCTTCTTCCATCCGACTCTCCAAAAAATGATTATAAATATGTCGCACTTTTAATCAAAATTTACTTAAAAACGTTTTAAAAATAAAAAAAAATATATATGTGTAGAAAAAACAAAAATGATTGTTCATTTTCCTTTAACTTTTTTTCATACAACAACATCAACAACAAAAATGAAATATTAATTAATAATAATAATAATAATATTTTTCATTACCCAAAATAAAAAAAATTTCCGAATGGACAACCCTACCTCGATCGATACCATTCGAACGCTGGAATATGTTTCGAGTATATCGGATTGATTTACTCCCCTTAATCTCATGGGGGGTGATAGGTGCGTGAAATGGGATCTGACATCTAACTTGACGTGTTGATATGTGAGGATAAGATTCCCTTTACGGGGTTTTTAAGAAGCGTGTGATATAAGACGGTGCTTTTTGATTATTACTTAATTTGGGTGATGCATCAGTAGGCGTACATTCGTACATTCTGCATGAGATCAAGCTAAGGATCCCGGGTGAAAGAAACGGGATACCCATAGTCAGATATAATATTATTCAGCGCCCAGCGAACCCCTGTTTCAATAATGGCTGGTCTGCCTCTGATGGAGTAGCGACGCGTGTCTGCCCGTGTATTTATAGATGCGTGTTTCAGAGATGCCTTTTCTTGTTAATGTACGAAACGTATCGTCTGTCCCTCGTGTAGAATGCGTGGTGAAGAGGTAAAGCGATCTTCGAAGAAAACCAGTCCAGAACTATCGAGTAAGTAGAATATTTGACTCGTTCGTTCGGAGAAAGAAAATCTTTAAAGTAGTGTCGTGCTATCATTGCCGTCGAAATAAAAAGGAGTGAGTTTGATGTAGCGATTACTTAGTTATGTTTTCCGTGCCGATTAGTGAGTCATTGATGGGTGTAAGTATTACTCTGTGAGTGTAGACCGGATACGCTCGACGATTGGTTCAAGATAATAAGACAACTGTTGCGAAATACTTTAGTTCGCTCAAGTAAGATATTTTCTTATCTCTATTTTTCTGCGTTCATAGTGACATATATATGCCGCCAAATAGCCACCCCCCGGACCTATTAAAATGCCTTCTGATCTGGTGTTCTTTTAAAAAAAAAAGATATTAAATATACAGATCGTATTTTTCTAGATATGGTATCTACTCGAAGAAGGGTGTTTGTAAAGATTCGGGTCTCAGCTATATTTTTCTTTCGCCTGAGCTGAGTTTGATAAATTGGTGTGTGAACTCGTCGCAGTCTCTATAATCGCTCATGCTCCGATTAAAATGAATTATGAAATCGGATTAATGAATATACCTCTGGCAAGCGTATGATTTTTCCGATACTGAATTCCGATGGCACGCATCACGGGATCTGACTCAGGTCGCTGTGCAGCCTGACGTTCTGGATGTTTACGTAATATTTAGGGCGTGGTGTTCTGTTGGTTTGGGGGTTAACGTGGTCAGCGATCAACGACAACGGGAGTGAGAGGACGATGCAGATGTACCTGTGTTATCTCTGTGGCCTTCGTTTGTGAGGTCAAAGTGCTTCACGATTGTCTAGATCAGTGTTTTGAAGATTAATAGAGGATTTGTGTTTGTAGGGCGGGGTTGATAGGTTTGATTGCCGAGCTCTGCAGGTGGTCTTGTTGTGTAACGAAACTTGCACTGTTATATAGCGATGAGTGAATATTCATGTAAGCGATGACAGTACTATGTGTCTCCGTATTGATTTTTGTTGAGAAGAATGGGATGCGGTGGATTTGTATATTTCTCTAGCGTAATTATTCTGAGTTACTTGTCTCACGAGATGATAGCTTCGCTCGGGTTTGTCCTGTCGTCTCGGTGCCGACTCGCAAGAAATAGGGTCTGACTGATTTCCAGATGAAGGTTGTTATTGTAGTTTGCTCTCACGTGAGAGAAATGGTATATTGTTTTTCTCTATGGGTACTCCATATATCTGCTGAATCCTGCCTGTCGATGCGGTAGATAGTATTCTCGAAGTGTGTTGTGTCTACATGTGTTGTTTCTCTAGTTAACTACTTCGTGAGATTAACGACTCTTATTGCTGCAATATCTATTCGCTGGATCGGTAATTATTAAGTTTCTTCGATTCTACTCACTTCTATCTTAATATCTTATTTAGAGATTTTGGCGGTGTGTTGACGATAGTTAACAGTAGATAATTGTTCGTCGTAATTTAATACTACGTTTTTTGAGGAGTAGTTGATATTTCCGCTGTCGCTGGAAATGTCTAGTAGGTCTTCTATATAGATATTTGCTGTGTTATATTCTTGTATTCAGCAGGCATATTGGTTCTAGATGTGTTTCGTAAGATGACATGGAAATTTAATTCTCTTTAGTTCTCTGTTATTGCGCTGATGCGGATTTGGTCTTGTAGTGACACTCTGAATCGGCTAGTTTCGAAATTGACTCTGGCTCATCGGAGTGATGTCGAAAGTGTTCACAGTTATGAGAGTCCGCCGATTAGCTCTCCTATAAGAAATTTGGCGTATGCTGACTCTTATCTCTGATTTTGCAATATGAGAAATGAATATATGTGTCTATGTTGTGTGAAGATTGATGTTGTGAACACGTGCAGATCATTTATAGTGCGCGAGTCGAAGTGTAAATCATATAGTTTTCGTTACTGGGGGTTACATCGGAATAATTTCTGCGAATTGCCTGTACCTATAGAGTCTGTGTCCTCTGTGCGTGAAGTCATCACCTATAGTAGAGGATAGTTTGTGAGTATGATAAAACGTCTGCTTATATTTGAAGATATAATAATAAATAATATTAGAACACAATACGGCAATACACTCGTAGTCAGGCGATTTAAGAAGCGAAGAGGGAGATGAGGGTGTGATAGTTTCCGGTGTTTTTTGTTGTATCTATCGCGTCCTCATGAGGAATAGAGCACAAGCACCGGAACCGCGGGAACTCGTTGATTCCTACAGAGAATATATGTGAGGGTCTCGTTTTTTCACTGTGGATATTCCTCGACAGAGTCTACCTCTCGAGTGTGTAGTGAGCTTGTACGTACTCTTCGTTCTCCTCTGGAAATAGGGTTAGGTCATGAGCAGGAGATGATCACGATGATAATGTGTGCATGCTTCTGGTTTGTCATGGTTACATCGGTCCTCGACTCCTCGTAGTCATAGCGCGCTTTTGATTTCAGTGGCGCCTCTCAGCTGAAGTTAACTGAATAGCTGACTATGTTTGATACAGAGAGTGCAGAGAGGTCTATGATCACTCATCTGTTGTGGCTCTCTCTGCTGTGTGGTGCAGTTGTTGATTTACTGTGTTTGTTATCGCCTGATAGCCTCAGTGAAGCATCTATGCTGACTTGAGTATTTATTATGGTGACTCGCCGAGCGATTAAGAATGCGTCACTCGAATAATCCTTGTAAGGTTTGAGGGCGATTAGAATTAATATATGGGTATTAAAATGCTATGATATGATATATAAATCGCGCCTTTTATACTTACTTGTTTAGATATACTATGTCTTGTCGCTGACTTTTACTCTTTCACCTGTGGCCCTGATGTCGATAGGACGAAAGTATTCTGAAGCGGCTTTAATTAGCTCGTCCAAGGCCTCGAATACACACTTTATACGATTGGTTCTAATCGCGATCGTGCCCGTGTTTTTACGCCTGGATACTTATTTTGCGCGCAATAAATGGTCCCCATTAATCGGCAACAAAGTAATAGTTGCGCACTTGGTCTTTGCTACTCGCAGCGTGGGCGTCGTTATAATATAAGATTGACTCCTAGCTCATAGTATGGTCCTAGATGACTAGCGACCGGTGGCCGTCTCCTGCGTAGCATAATCTCGCCGTTGAGTGCATATAGTCCTCGGAGTTGAATAAGTATATTATGCGCGCGAGTGCGAGGTTCAGTTAGTGAGAACTTTGTTTTGTTCTCGTTGACTCTGTACTTTCAAGTTTGAATTAGAAT
Source organism: Trachelipus rathkii (assembly GCA_015478945.1). Taxonomy (NCBI): domain Eukaryota; kingdom Metazoa; phylum Arthropoda; class Malacostraca; order Isopoda; family Trachelipodidae; genus Trachelipus; species Trachelipus rathkii. The sequence goes on along the minus strand of JABUQX010003474.1, from coordinate 32,901 downwards.
GACGCTGTATAAATTTATTGTACATTAGTTCCAATAGAATGACGCAGATGTTGCGCAGTGTATAAGCACTGTTGGTGCCCGAGCGTATTGTTATATCTCGGCAATATGTGATTTATTGATCTATGATTTTATTGTGTCGATTTAAAAAATATATGGCGAATGTTTTATGTCGCTGATGGTTCGTGTCTTTCTCATAATCAGTGAGACTTTGCTGTATTTAGGGAAATTAGGAGATAAGCTATTATTGTTAGATATATGGAATCGTGCCCTGAATTAAGTTGCAGTGTGTATTTCGTCACTCTCTCGTTAGGGTTTGTGCATGTTCTTATTATGTGTCATTCTTAATCGGATGTCATTTGATATTATATATATAAATGTTAAGAATTGATATTTAGTAGTCTCTCTCGAAGAAGTGTGGGGATAGGGATATGCGGTGTGTCTGTGAATATGTAGTTTACTCTCAATACCAAGCTAACTGTCTCCGATAAGCAATTATTGCAGCCGAGAATATCGTACGGTAGCGGATTTAATAAGGTGTGTAAATTATTACTGTAGAAAACGCTTAATAAATATTCACTAAGTTGAGCTGTGTAGACGACGTTTAATTAGTTAATACTTACGTCTTAGATAGTGTACTTGTTGCCGATGATTAGGTCGTGGGAATGCTTAAAGTGTTGTATGATGTGGGGGAGCTTATTATCTGGCTCTGGAAACAGGCGAAATTAATTTATTTCCTTTTTATAAACTTAACTATGATAGCTGAATAAGGAGGAGTTGAGGGACGCTATCTCATTTACTACAGCGACACGTGTTGATTCCCAACCATAACAAGTTCAAATAGGTGGAGGAAGTTCAGAAATAAGTCTAGGTACACGGCAACAATCGTCTGAAGACGCAGCGCGTAATCGCCGATCGTTTTTTACGATAAATTTTGATGACGATTCCCGAGGTTCGCACCTCCCGTGAGCGTATAGGCAAGAGAGTGTGCATATGAGGTAGAAGGAATCGCTTATAAAAGAGTCTCTTTGCCGTGATCTGGAAGTGAATCGTGGCCCTTCGCTGCTTCCAAGCATATAGACGAGACCCACGAAGTCTCTAGGCGACTCACATCCGGTTGCACAGAAAATTGCTTAAAGAGATAACATTAGCAAATAGATTGTCTTTCGTCCGGAGATGTCAACAAATCAGCTCAGTTTATTTAGATTTGACGACATTTTCAAATGTTGTCGAGACCACCATTTTATGATTAATCTAATATCACTATTTTTAGGGGTATTGTTGTCTTTATTGTGGTAACCATTATAATTAGTATAGTTTTCACTATTGAGAGGGTTATCTACGTGATATTATTATTATGACTATATATGTTAAAAAAACAGTTGCTCTATAAAACGATATGTATGTTGTGAATATATATATTCTACTCACGATACTGATAAAAACGTAATAGACCGAATATTTTCATTATTACGATCCATATAAAGAGATTATTATTCCGTCTGATACGCGTTTTTCATACATGTTTAATCGTTACCCTTAATATATTATTTAGTTAGATAATATTAAATAACCGTCGGGATTTGCCCATTATATAGGTTATAGGTATATATATATGAAGAAGGTTTTTCACGCAGATCCTTTTGTATTAGAAATCATAAAATCAGCTAATTACAACTCGTAAAACAGCAATTCATATTTTCTTATTATGACCCTATTGGACTAAATAAGCTTTCAAACAAGTAATTTTAAAATAAATTTCATTAATAAATAAAAATAATGATTCGAAAAGTGTATCGAAAGTGTAGAAAAACCTTCTTTTGGATACTATGTATTTTCTTCCTTTATATTCATTTCGATACGTTAACGCTAACAACTTATCGTAAAAATATCAAAATTCCTTCCAATCAGTTGCAACCATTAGAATACAAAATTATTAAAGCTGATTTAAACCTTCCCTCTGCAATTAAAGAAAAAACAATTGTTGAAACAAAATACCCGATAAGTATGTATCATAGATTATTAAGTGAATATACAGGAGAATGCAGAAAACTGGCTAGATTTGGAGGAGATGCACAATGTAGAAAGCCCAACCAGACAAAGTTCTACCATGATGGTTATAAGGTAAGCTGTATGATATATATATATATATATATATATATATATTAATATATATATATAGAACATATATAGATAATATATAGATATATATAATATATATAATATATATATATATATATATATATATATATATAATATATATATATATATAGTATATATATAATATATATATATATATATATATATATATATATATATATAATATAGGGAGGACTTGCTAAGATGGTGGACTTATTCTAGGCCAGCACCCTATATAAGGAAAAAAAATGCCAGATCACACATCCATATCTAAAGATGAAAATTTATTTAACATAAAGTAAAGATATTCAATGAATTTAAAGAAGTAACTAAAGTCCCTTCTGTTGAGATACTCCTCTTAGGCGAATTGGTAGTCACAGCCCTTTCCAGCGCGTTTTCCACCCTATTTTTGTGCGAGGATTTGTGTTGGTGATTGAAATTCGTAAGGTCCAGCCTCTTTCCTTGAACGTTTACCTCTACTTGCGGAAGATTTTGGGAGAGAAGTATCTGAGTGAATTTCTTCTGATTCTTATAATTTATCTTAACTTTATCGACTGAAGAGCATCTCAAAAGAACGAGTTTAAATATAATTTTTCACTTTGACTTATGCTAATTTGCTCGCGCAAATCTTAGCATAAGTTACGAACATAGAATTAAAATTTGTACAAAAGGTTTAATGGAGAGTGTACTTACTTCCGCGCTAACACGACGGATGAGAAGATATGGTATAATATTATACAAAATAATAATCTAAGAACATATTAC
>JABUQX010003474.1:0-25000 GCA_015478945.1 Trachelipus rathkii | reverse complement strand
CCCTTACATATTAAAAATAAAAAAAAAAGTATATTGTCAAACAACATAGTCTTTTCTTCACCTAATTCACTTCAAAATGGACAATTATATATTTTATCAACCTCGCAAATTCTTTTGTATCTTTTTAAATCTTATTCAACATAACTTTTAAATATAGTTCAAAATAATGAAATTCACTTCACAACTGGATTTTTCAGTTGCTCAACAAAGTCAAGATAATGTAAAATATTATGACACTTTGAATGCAAGTAAAATTAAATAGATATGCTACTTTGCTTCCTTTTTTTTGAATTATCAAACCCTAAAATTAAAAACCAAATTTTTCTCATTATTCACCATTTGTAAATTCAGCGTGCAAACCAAATTTTCGACATTCTGAGATCTTCTTTAAAAATATTATCATACTTATTTGTGTGAATAAGAGCATTAAAATTCGAGCATATAACATAAAATTCTCTTCTATAGAAAGAATACATAGCTCTCTTGCATTATTAACTAAACTTATTAACTTTTACTACTCATCGCAATCACTACTTCCCCGTTGTAGCCTTTTTTTCTCATTGATGCAATGGATACTCTTATCTTCAATCATATGATATAGTCATTTTGCTTTAAAGCAAAGGTCTTGCTACTTAACCTTCTACTCATTCTCATAATTTTTCTTTCTAACTCTTTAAATTAAGCTGAGATACTATCAAACACTTTACAAATAATGTCTCAGGCACATTTCTATCCAATATTGTTACTTCGTAGTTTATATAATCCTTTACAACATATATAATATATAATATATATATATATTATATATTATATATATTTAATAATTATATATATATATATATATATATAGAATAATATATATATAATATATATATATATATATGAGTGCAAATAAACACTTTTTTTAAACGAGAAAAAATAAACAAGCGATTTACTTGTTTTGTTCGTTCCTTCTAAGAATAAAAAAAAATCCAAAATTAATAAATATTATTTTTTATTCAATTTTATAAATTATTTAACATTTATAAGAGAAAACTAATTCAAATTATTTCCAATGAAAAAATTATTTATTTTTAATGATACGTATCAATAATAATAATAATAATAATAATAATAATAAATAATAATAATAATAATAATAATAATAATAATAATAATTAATAATAATTAGAAAAAAAATTCTTTTCAAAGTTCAATTTGATAAGGTTTAAAATATTCATTGGTTATCGATCTTACTCATCCATCTTTCGTAACTACCAATTACTGATACTTTATACCATTACAATACTACTGCTGCTACTACTACGATTACTACTACTACTACTACTACTACTACTACTACTACTACTATACAACTACTACTTACTACTATTAATAACAATTAATAATACATAATAATAAATAATAATAGTAATAATAGTATCATAGTAATACTATAATAAGTAGTATTAATAATAACTAAGGAAACAGAACCAATTTCCTTTCAGTATTTTATAATTATGTAATTTAATTATGTAATTTTTTCTTCTGGTTATTCTTGTTATAATTTGTTTTGACCTATTAGCATATTCTTAATCAATTTTTCGGTTAATTGATTGCAATATTAGTTCTATAATTCTTTACGTATTATTATTAATTTATTTATTGTATTATTAATTATTTCATTATATTATATTATAATTATTTATATTGAAAGTTTGGAGAGAAAATGAACTGAAAATTGGGTGAGAAAATTAATTTTTTTGTCTATAAAAGATAAAAATCAGGCATATATTATGACGAATATTTCACTCTGAAATTTTGATACGTTCGACAATGTTCTTACATTTATTTCAAATACCAAACTATTAATGTATTGAAAGGTAATGTACATTATATAATATATATATATATAATATATATCATATATATATATATATATATATACATATAGTATAGTATATATATATATATTAATATATATATATATATATATATATAAAATAATAATATTATTATTTTATAATTTATTAAAAATTATAAAAGAAAATTTTGATCTCAGAATGCTGTATTTGGAATAAAGAATGTTGATAATGTATTCTTCTTCTAAAGCTTTCCATTAACAATTAAATTCAAATTTAATTATCAATTTGTATTCGAGGCACAACGTGAATAAAAAATTTCTTTATTCATATGATTGCTGCGTAAGACCGAAGCGCCCTGCCTTTTAGAGGTTATAAAGCAATGTGGAAAAAAAATCATGTTTTTTTGACTGAAAAAACAAAAAAATCATGGTTTTTCCATAAAACCATGTTTTTTTTTTTTGTTTATTTTTTTTAAAAAAAATTTTAGCTTTAAAATCAATAATTTTTATATTTTTTAAGTTTTGAGCCAAAATAGTTATATTAAGCACTCGAAAACAAAACAATTCAATTTAATCAAACCATTTTTTCACTTTTCTCATCATAGATATTTGATATTATTTTCATTTATATATATAGTATATATATATATATATATATATATATAATATATATATATATATTTATATTATATATATATATATACTTATATATATATATATATATATATAATAATATATTATATATATATATATATATATGGTGGATACATTCCATTCTCTATCACTTGAACTAATACTACTGATAAAGCTTGGTTTATCGGAAATTATCGTTGTCTTCAAATCCAGAAACTCGTGGTTTCATACATTTCATTCCGAAATGACAAAATATGAGCTCTTCAGAAACCCTATAAGTTTTTCTCGTAAAAATGCAACAATCTTTCTAGTCCCTCTCCCTCATACTCTTTTTGACATTTTGCAATTTTTAAAATGTCAACTCCAACTTTGCTTCTTTCTTTCTCCCTCTTTTTGTATCTCTGAAGGTAATACTGCTGCTAACTTCGTCTAAAGTTCAACTTCTACGTAAACTTTTCCCCTCTAATTCCATTCTAGATGGTGGCAGAGTTATTTCTCCTTTCTTTCTCCTTTTAACTCATTAAAATGTTATTTCTGCACTCTCTGAGCTTAGCACTAAGAAAGCGGAGAGTGCTAGAATTATCCCTCCAGTGGTACTCAAAACTTGTGCTTCTAAGTTTGCACTCTACCTTGGTAAACTGTTTTCTCACTGACCATAAACCTCAACCTTTCCCCTCCTGTTGGAAGAGTGCATTCATTCAGCAGTCAACAATCCAATTATCATCCTATCTCTTTAACCTTTGTTCTTCCTAATGTTTTCGAGTCTATTCTCAACAAGAAGATTTAAAAACATCTTAAATCATTTAATCTTACCTCTGGCTGCCAGTATGCTTACTGCAAGGACCGCTCGACTGGTGACCTTCTTTTCTTTGTCCCAAACTCTTGGTCCTTTCCTCTTCCGCATTTCAGTAAATCTTTTTCTGTGGCGCAAAACATATCGAAGGTTTTCGATAAACTCTGTCACAAAGCTTTAGTTTCTTCCGCTTATAGATAGATAGCCGCCATTTGTTCGTTTAATATATTCCTAGTGATGTTCTTCAAAACTCTGTTCTATTCCAACTCTTTTTTTTTATTTTGCGTCAATGATCTGTCTCGTACTGTGTGTCCTCTCCACTCTTAGGCTGATAACTCCAACACTCATCATTACCACTTCCAATTTGAAAAATTTAACAGAAAATAAATGATGGTAGGAGTGTAGTCTTCAAGCAACAAACTTCTGATCTTTCTCGTACCTAATAGTTATGATAAAGAAAACATGGCTGTTTTCAATGCCTCAATAACTCAGCTTCTTCTTCTAGCTATTTTACATAAACTTCCAATCAACTATAATATCTTCATTTAAAACACAACTGACCTTCTTTTGTTCTTAATATTCTCGATATTTTCTTTTCTCGTGATCTTTCTTAGAAGGATCACATGTTCTTTCTAACAAGTTTCTAGGAAATTGGGTGTTCCAAGCCTCCTTCGGAATTTCTCCTCACTACCTTGGTTGCTAGCTCTGTAATGGGGAGCTGCCCTGCCTCGTATAGGCTATGAATCACATATCTGAGTTGGTTTCAACACCCTTTGGATACTCCTGATTAAGTGTTAGTTAGTAGGGCTTGTCTTTTCTTTTTAGCTCTCCTACTCCACTCAAATTCTTTCGCAATCTCTAGCCGCACTGTTGCACATTCTCCTTAATCTATGATATACAGATTTATTGAATTTGGCATTCCTGCTTCTGAATTCCAGTCATAGTACCTCCTTTTGAGGAGAGATCCAGCGACTCATATTCAGCGAATCTCACTCGCTTCTCTGTTCCAATTCTTTGACCCAATTTGAACTGCTATATCATCTAACATTTTTCCACTGGTAAAGTCTGAAACACTCTCTCATTTATTTCTATTTTTCCCAACTTCCTTTGATTGCATAATTTCAAGAGTGCGTTCGGAGCTGTCGACGCTAACAGAGCCTTAACGGCACTTTCCAATTTCAAAAAATCCGATGGAATTTGGTAAGCTTTTGGCCTTTACCCACTGGTGGATATAATATATATATAATATATATATATAATTATATAAATATATTATATATATATGATTTGTAATTTAATCAGTTATTGTCATTATTTACTGCATAAAATATATATAAATGTAGAAAAAAATGGATAATATGCCACAATAACAATATCAAAGTCCGATGACTTTACTCCTTGCTACGAGTCTCATCATGCGTTTAAATAATGAAACAAATAAATATTCAAACTCAAACCAGTAGTTTTAAATACCCCTCACATAGTAGGCAGGTTGATAGACAGTGAGATTTTGTTTTTTGAGATTATTTTTATATTTTTTTTTTTTTTTTTTTTTTTTTTTATTTTTAGACCACTTTTTTTTCTAAAAGGTCTGTCAGTTATGGCTTGATTTATTGATTTTTAGTTTCGTCGGACTTGGGAGTGAGGGAGGTTATGGTGACGTGTGAATTGTCACTTTGAGTTCTACTCGGTGCGCCTCTATATTTTATTTATCACCAATACATATGTTAATTCATCTTATATACACTGTTTTTCTGGTTTAGTTCCAGTACCTATTATTTTAACATTAATTAATCATTGCTTGTTTTCGCTTTTATTTGGAGCACATATATTTTTGATAATGAGTTTGATTAGTTTGGCCCTCGTGTACTTTTACTGTATTTAATCTCTTGGGATTGAATCACTTTTTTACATCTACCATCTTAGAGGACATGCAGTAGTCTCAGTATTATAGTTAAATGTTTTTGCTCTTCTTTTACAACGTATTTTCCATCCACATATTTGTTAAGATTTTTTTGATTTAGTGTTATCTATTTCATTATATATGGTCCGTTAACGTTTCATTTTTAGGTTTCACTATAATCTCCAGTTTAACCACTCACCTTTGGGAACTTATTCTTTATTTTTTTTCACTCCACCATTGTTTAGTTCACAAGTTATTAGTACCAGGGAACCGCGAGAGACTATGAGTGGTGTGTGGGCTTTTGTCCGTGCACACTTGTACACCCTTTATTTAGCTAATTTATACATTTTTATGTTTTTAGTGTTTCTTTTACAATTGACATTTGGACAACGTAAGTTAACCTATTGGATATCACTTCAATATCCGCTAACCAGAGGTTAACTACTTCACATCACCATTGGTAACTTTCATTTTTTATCTCCCAATTAGTTCTTTAGTTTAGCTGTTAGTACACTACATCACGCTTGTGTGGTGTGTGTTAGTGTGTCGTGTGTGTGAGTGTGTGTGTGTGTGTGTGGTGTTGTGGATTGGAATAACGGTGTAAATTTTGTGAAACTCTATTAGAAGCTTGTGTGCGTATTGGTTTGTGCGAAAGCGGCTGAATCGAAATAAACAAAGATCGAAGTGAAGTATTGATGGGGTTGGCGGCAGGCGGGGGTTTCCTATTGACTTTGCTAACGTAGTCGGTCAGGCTGCCGTGCTAAGGCACGAATCCTGTGGAACTATACACCTCTGGAGAAAACTACCCTCAACCTATCATTTTATCCTGTCTGAGACTAAAGCTGGCAGGTGATTGAGTTTCTTGTCACACACACAGTTATCTTCTAATACACAATAACATTTTGGGAATAGACCCGAAGTGCTATGTGAGGGTATAGTCCGTGAACGATGCGCGCGGTAGAAACGTCCTATGTATGTGCCTCCGGCTTATGTGTGTAATAAGCCGGCGTTCTACAGTATGGTGCCACGAATTAACTAGTATTATATATCTTCGGAGGATGGTATGACCTTCTTGGACTCCCCTACTCGATCACAAACAGTAATGAGATATTATCTTTTATTAGAGACATATGTCCGTACTGGAAGCCATGCTCTCCTACTCGAGGACTCATTCTATCTTTCGGACACCACTCGGCTACAAAAACTGCGTATCTCCGATCTCGGATCCATGTGAGGAACACCCACAACATGCGCACCTCATCCTATCACTCGAAGAGGAGAAGGCGCCGCCGTAGGAGCCACGCCCACAATCACCTCGCCAGTACAGATATCTCACACGCAACTTAAGCCTATCTGCGGCGACACCGTCTACACAAAAACACCTACAGACTATATTGTCCGACTCGGGGAGTCCAGCTAGACAATTCTTTGAAATACGACTTGACCTATTATGTTTCACACTACTTACCTTACGGTTTTTAAATAACCACCATTTTATTCCTCGCGTATGGGGTAACTCCTGACCTAACAATGCTTAGTAGCTATCTTGAATTAAAACACTGTTCTCTCCAGCACTCCCACATGACCTCTAAACGGAATTCTGGCACTTTCACGCGGGATAATCTGTGTGGGGGAAGTGCGGTTGTTTTTTTCGGCTAACTACCGTTGGAATGAATCCTGCTTTGACTCCGGGATCATCGGATCACGAGTCATGAAAAGGTGGGCCGTAATCACCGATTGGGGATTGGAGCAGTTCATTCATCTTTCAAGCTAAATCTTTTTCTCCCAAAATCCATGTTTCGAATAAGCTTGATTCTGCGGTAGCTGCCCATACAGGAAAGACAATTGCGATATCGGCATTAGGAAAACTTCATTCTCCCTATTAACATAATTACGGATATTTTTCAATTCTGAGGCTCGGGCATCGTGCAGGGAATAAACTAAATGGAAGCGAGCACAGCTAAGGGCGAGGCACACTTTCCACTAAAAAAACGAAGGCTGCGACAATCCTGCAGGTCTGCACGATAAAAAATTTCTGGCCCCTTGCCAAAAAAAACATCATCTAACAACAATTTTATTGTTCATCTGCCTTATCTCTTCTCACGCTTGATTCGCTTCTGATTGGTTTCTGTTGCATTAACTCTCAGACTTTTGTAGAAAGGCCCAATCTCTTTAGACATACCTTTTTTTCATACTATGCTAGCGTAGTCCGAATGGACGAATTCTGGCAACCCTCCTCCATTACGGTCCTTCTCCTCGTCAAGGTTTCCCGGTCTTTGCCTAGGTGATTACACGCGTGGTGAGCAAGTGATCCTGAGATCTATGAACGTCAGTGAAGGCTAGTGGCTCCTATACAAACATCGTTTTGAAGGAGAGTGGTGCTTCTGAACTGGAGCGCCTGTCTTCTGTTCAATCTCTAACTCTCTATGTTCTTAAATAGCTAATACTTTTCCTCAGTGCTGGAAGCGCGCAACATGTCCAAATCAGATCCCGGAAAAAAAGTAGGAACGCTCTGAATCCTTTTGCTATCGCCCTATACTGTCTCTCATCTATGTATGCCTATGTCATATGGTTTGATATATACCCTTCTTTAACTCTCATTTCTGATCATCCGAGTCTTCATTCTCTTCTTGTGTAGAATATCATCAGTAATTGATTCGTCGCTCTGAGTCAACTGGGACATACGTGTCCTATCTAGCTGGTTGTTTTTGGTCTTAGGCCCTTAGGGACCAGGGGGAGTCTTGCGCTACGGGGAGACTTGTGTACTGGCGCTTGACATATCCAACACTTCCCCGCTTTAAATTAAAGTTCGTCACCGCGCGTCACGAGAGAGCTAGTGCTAACTCAACTTCCATTGGGTTTCCCCCTTCTCTTTGCGCTGTTGTATCGTTAGATGCTAGATTTACTACGAATCGAGGGAGCTCTATATCAGTTTGGCGGTGATTCAGAGGAGCGACCTCTTCCCTCTTTCCCTGTAAATTGTGTTTGCAAGGTCGCGTTGTAAATGTGTTATCATTGAAATGGTATTTTCTTCAAACGTATCTCCTCAGCTGTACTTCCAACTCTGTTCAGCGATGACTCAGACCCTCGCACTCTTCTACCATTTTCAAAATCTGGCTCCCTCGCTCTTTGCTTCTAGAGTTGCCGTCTTCGTCTTCAGCTCTCACACTCCACCGTCCGCACTCACCTCCCGGCGTTCCCGGTGCGGGTCAGCAAACCTCTCCGTAAACTCAACCTCTGCTTAAACCACACCTCAACTCTCTACACTCTCCATCTCAAAACACCTCCCAACGTTCTCCCTACTGTCGCTGTCGACCCCGGATCTAGAGCGCTCGTCGCTGACTGACCACTGAAAGCCACCACCAGTTCTCTCGCGCTCACATCAACCACAATCTATCTCGGAACACCTCATCCTCTCTCCCTACTCGTCTCGCACGGTGGCCCGCTCGCTAAACGGACACCCTGCGTGCAGGCTCTCTCCTCTAGCGTTTGCCCGCGGAATTCTCTCTCCACTATGCCCACTCAGCTCTCTCCTTCTGGCCTCAGTTTACTATACCTATTAAACGGGCCTTATTCGCCTTGTTTGTGATAATCATGGCTGCTGTCGAAAATTGTTGGGGCGGGCTCCGGCGTCCAAGCGTCTGATGACGTGATAAAGGAGTATGAAGTCTAAAGCTAAAACAGCCATAAGCGAGCCTTCTCACGCTGTGTCGCTCAAACTCTCATTGACCTCTAATCTCTGCGAGACAGATAACGGTAAATGGCGCACTTAGTCGCTTTCGTTATATAGAGGATTACTCACGAGCGGTCGATGGGCCTCGAGCACTCGCGAGCGATAGTACGTCTTAGGCCGCGTCGGGCTATCGCCACACCTCCAATTCGGTCGGGGGCCCCTCCTGCAATAAGCCAGCGGGTGCATGCTCCGGCCATGAATCTTTCGCGAGTCATGGACCCCACAGACTTGTTCCTGTATTGGGTGGTGCTCATTTCTCCCTTCACACGCTACTTCTGTTCTGCTGGTTCCGCTGAGCTTTTTTCCTTTCGGTTTTTTGGCTCTCCATCGATCGTTAATCCTTGCGCTCGTAAAGTCCACGTCTGCGCCCAACCTGAGAGATTTGCGTTATACGCACGCTCACGCAGCATCATTCCATCTCTTTCTTGGTTTTATTTTCTGCTCCTTCTCGCCATCGACGCACACGGCAGCGTCTTCGCGTGAGTATGGAGTGTAACTGTAAACTATATGCCAGTATATTATTGTAGTTACCATAGGGATATGTAAATATATAACGCGCAGGCGTGCTCTCTGACAGCACGTACCGCTCAGCACTAAGAGGTAAGCGTTATGGTTGTGAGTGAGGAAGACAGTCACTTATACAAGTTTAGTGTACGTTATATTATCGCATTCGCGCTCCGAGTATTGCAAGCACTGGACGCAGTTAGTATCTGCAGTTCTAAATATTTTCTACGTGATGAACTGTATTGCTGTATCAAATTGTCGATTATAATAGTAAAATTGAACGGTCTAAATTCAGATATGCATATTTTCTATTGATTTCCCGCTCGCAGATCAGGAAATAACTCCATAAAAGATTTGTTTGTGAATGTGGTCATGGCGTAGCATACCACGCGTCTTGCGATGCGTGAAGAGCAAGATTTAAGGTTATAAGGTATCGTGCTGGGCGCACTACGGTGCTAATGTAAAGGAGGATAGGAAAAGGTCACTTGACGGCTCGCACGGTTTACCTCATCAACCGGGTTATTAACATTCGCACGTTCGTGGTAGATCGATAATGTCATATACCGGGCTTTCTATGTTGTAAATTTTCATACTTGGATCAGGATGGGTTAAGTAAAGATGATGCAGAATTATAACTGAAACATAGAGTCATATAAAGGATTGTGAAAAAGAGATTGTGATGTGACCAGAGTGCATAACCCAAGTGACTCATTAAAGTTCCGTAAGGTAAGACTGGGACCTATTCAGAGCGGAGATGTGAGCGTTCCCATGCTGGGTCTAATAATTAAAAGACTGAAATAAGAATAGGGACGAGGACAGGAGGTGCGGGAGGCGACTGCCTTCTTCAATCATGGAGAAGTTGGTGATTGATTGTGGAGAAGCAAGAAGTAAGAGTTTCGGAAGAGCGCACGGAAGTTACTCTCCTACTTTTAAATGGGAATAGGCATGAAAGCAAGTGGATGATATATACAGATGTCACTCGAGATGGATAGGTGATTGCGATGTATGAAGTTAGTAAGAGAAACACGCGAGGAGGATGGTGAGACAAAGTGAATAGAAAGGCACTAATGAATATATAATGACTACACGCCCTACTTAATCGAATGAAAGGACAATGAGTGGATTCTGGCCACGTTTTTTTTCGATCCTTGCCTCCACAAGAAGGCGAATACAAGCGCTCCAAGTAGCAAGAGGAAAGGGAATCAGGAAGTCGAGATGATAGATATAGTCGGGTTTTAAGTAAGGGTGCTTTTACAGAACGAGGCGGATGTATACGTGGGTGATTGTTTCGGACACCGACTGAGACGCTTGTTAGGGTGTGGGGGTAGTACAGTAGGATGTAAATCCTGCCATATGAATAATAGAAAGGAGAAATAGAGGATAGATCTTAAGAGAGAATCTGGACGAAGAATTTTGGAAGTGTCGATTTTTCGAAAATAAGATAGAGAAGGGATAGTGAAAATGGGATTGTATTTAGTATTAAAAACAACTCATGTTTCCACCTCACTGATTAGAATGAGAGAAATTGTGATCGGGTATGGTGTAGAAGTCCTGACATTAGAAAAGTATAGTGACGAGAAATGGAGATGGAGGTGGACATCGAGTATAAGGAGAGATTGGCGGGAATGATATATTTTTTTGCAGTAATAGGGAGAGTAGTTGGTGGGTAAAAACAGAACCCTGATGAACAGTATTATTGATAGATTTAGAGGATGAACAGGGTGGCCATCTATAACAGCTGCTATGACGACACCGGCGGGGAGGCGAAGAGCAAGGTAGAAATACACTGCGTAACGAGAAGTAAGAATATGAGCAACGGAGAAGACTGGTAATTTGAGGAGAACTCTCAAAGGTTATGTATATATATTGAAGAGAGTAATTGGCGCACTCAATGTGTAGCGGATCGCGTCGAGTAGCGAAAGAACTCATCCTGAACTGGGTGGAATATGAGACTAGAGGTAACAAGAGTCAATCTGAGAGACAGGCGATGATGAATATCCTACCAAGTGCTACATCATTTTTTTGAAGCTATAACTGACAACTCAGAGGATGAGGGGATTAGGAGGGGAATATAGAGATGTTTCTGTCCGCAAATCTCTCCAAGTTTAAGGATAGATTCCTAATTGCTAAGAAGTACTGTGTGTCTATATCAGACCTGGGATGATATTAGCTATCGTAAAGGGTTCTGAGTCGTGTTCTCATCTTCCATAAATACGGTTCATAAATGAGAAAACGCTTCTAGCCAGGAGCGAGTTGAAAGTTCCACAAGGAAGAGACTCAAATAGTGTCTTATTTCCTATAAGTCTTAGGGTGCCCAAGCTTAGTGTATACACAGGTATGTCGAGGCTCTAAAGTGGAGGGAATTCCAGCAGGCTGATAAATACCACTCATTGTACCTAAACCTCAGAGATAGCTACAATCTGCATCATATTAGTAGCTTGAAATTAACGAAAGTTCAGAAGAGGGAGAATAGATGAGGATTATGCAAGTGGAAAAGAGAGAGAAGATAGTAGATGAGGGAGACCACTAAGGGAGAAATTAAAAGAATAAAAGTTGGATAAAGAAAAGTCAAACTCTAAGCTAGTCTGAAAGAATAAATCAGAGATAGAGAAAAGATGAAAGATAAGCAAAGTTATAAATTCCAAATTTCTTCAAAAAAATGTCAGACAAGAAGTAAGAGATATAAAAAAAGTCCTGAAGTAAAATCATTGCATTCATCTATCAACGGAGAAAAGCGTTTATAGTAATTAATTGAATGATAGAATTTTTGACCCATAAAATCATAGAGAAATGATTGAATTAGAAATGAATGGATAAGGGATATTCGGTTTTATAATTGATGCACATTCATATTAATATATCACTAAAAAATATTATTAGTACTATATGGAGGGAGAAGAAAGGCATATGGTTCACCTCAAATTAATATAGAGAATCACCGTCGATTGAGTTCTGAGCCTAAGTATCCTTGCCTGGCGTTGCAACAAGACCCAAGTCCGACCAGTTTAGCAGTACCAATAATGGCAAATATAGATCTCATCACTTAAATCAAGTAGAATTACTCGTATCCTTACGTCAGGAAGGATCACTTATTGAATGATAGGAAGAAAAGTCGAGTACATGAGAATAGGTAAAGGTGGAAGAAAGGAAATCAGTAAGGATGAAGAATTTATAATCAATGTAAAGCGTAGAATGATTAAGAAAGGATCTAGTAACGGTTAATCTCCAAGATTATCAGGATTACGGGTAGGCGAGTTACACTAACTTCTGCAACGGTTGTTCTGGTGAATAGAATAAATGATAGGACGAATATTGAGTATAACTCTTGAGTAAATGGAGGAGAAACATTGGAGCGGATAGGTGAATCTATTGAGAAATCGTTCGCGAAATATATTTTATTTTCATGAGACATAGAGATGAAAATGAATCGTAAAATTAGTTTGATTTTTTAAGTTTGTAAGTAGTTCAAAGAGTAAATTTAAAATCTCATTTCAGCTAGAAATTTTCATGATTAATCCGACAATAAAGATGATTTACCCTATAAGATGAGAACAGAGAGCCCTTAAGCCATAACTTATAATATTCAGATATTAAGATTCTAAATAAGAAAACCTAAAAGCAAAAACATCCTTGTGCACATATACACAACATCGGCCTTTGACTCAAATTGATGTTAGAATGACAGTAGGAGGAACACGACGTAAACTGGTGTTGGACAATGCGGTAATTAGACACAGAAAGAATGGGAGTAAGAGTGGAGGACCGCTGACACGAGAACAATATGTTGCACGGAAAATTAATGAGAAAATAGGAAACCGAGGAGAGTATAACGCCAGGGGCAAGAAGTTAGCGAAAAGAGGCCATAGCGACATTAATCGAAGACAACGCCCAGCCTGGAGGAGCGCGAGTACCAGGACCGCCCAGAATTCACTAAATAGTAGGCCTGATGATTTGCCTGGACATGGTAGAACGAGTGAGGAGATTTATTTGCGCTAAGAAGAACGTCCATCGGTCCTTCAGGATCTCCTATGCACAAGGAGAGCATCCACCCGAAATAGTATTTGCAGTGCAAGGGGCGGCATCTACGCGAGATTGAGGAACCCTATAAAAACGACACATTTTTATTTGAAGAATATGAATCGCTCCGTACAACAGGGTGTGGTGGTACCAAAGTAGAGGGTTTCATGTCCTATTGGCCCCACAGTAATAATGGGAACTCATCAACTCATATTAAAATGAACTCAAATAATCAACAAATTCAACTAAATAAAATATATACTTACTAACTAGAATCACACAAATTATCAACTTACATCAAATGGATATTATTTATAAGGGGAAGAAAATTAGGAAAAATCAGGGAGTTATCACACCCTACATAGTCTTTTAAATATCTAGTTTTGTCTTATGATAATCACATCATCTCTTATATTGACATCACAGATTACCAGAGTCCATTCGGAGAAATACATTAGTTTATCATGCTGCGTAATACCTATTACAGTGGACAGAGTACATATCGACCGGATAAAAACTCTACAAAATTCATTTTCTCTCTGCTCTCGTGTCTTCACACAGCAACAGTGATTTGTGTACTTTCACTAAATTCAACACACTCTGCCACTGGACCTACTCATTTCTTCCTTAACTCAACTCGTGTTCTTTAATTTTTTTTTAAATAAATGCAATGAACCATATATATACATCCACATCCATGACATCTAAAAGCAGTAGTGATAGTGTTTTTAATTTGTGTTCGTTTTCTTCATGTTCTTTTTATATTGTATGAAGATTTGCTATTTCTTCTCTAGTAATAACCTCTCTTTGGTCGTTTCCTACTAGTTCGCCACAACTGAGCATGCGCGGTTACCGTTCTTTCGAGTATTTTCCATCATTTGATTCTTAATCTATAAATACTTACTAACACAACGAACCATAAGTTTCGTCCGCGTTAGATATAGAGTCTATATCTGAACACCTAGCAGTGGCGATTGACACCGCTTATATAATTAAGATCTATACCTTCCTATCTTATATCCAGACACACATGAGATACTTCAACAAATATTCCTGAGTTTACAATAACAATGGAGACCATGCAACTCCATTAGATACCCGTTTGCATACACGTAATGAGCTCTAGGTCTCGCCACTCTCATCCAACGAATTAGTCATAGTTTATCATTTTCACCTTCGTAGACTACATTTTTCTTCACATTAATTAGTATAATTTATTTGAATCTAATTATCCAGCTACATAATTCAACTTTTCCTTTATATTGGACACTATTTATTTCACAAAATCTATCTAATTTTTCGACTTCCTATCTAATACTACAACTTTTATATTGGCTCAATTCATTTAACTCGTTTCACCTTCCTCATCCATTACACATATTTTAACCAACTCCTAAAATATCTCATATCTTTAAAGATATGATCTCATAACGGAGACGAGCTGTGGAGAAGTTCAGGCTGGAACGGTCATCTGGAGTATTTACCTATGTTAGACTGGAATTCTACCTATCGGAGGACTGTGCTCACGGATCGGGCTCACCAACCATGAGTATCCTTACTGCTTATCGAGAGGCGGATTTATCTCATCGTTATATTATCACATAAAGTCATCTGATGCGTGTGGTTTACAGATTTGCTCTACTCTCTTGAAGGGATACATATTGTACTTTTCGTCATCATACAGCATCTCAGAGATAAAGCTCATGACCGGTAAATACAACTATCTCTCCTATAAAACGCGGAAATTTACCACCTAAAAAGTCCCATACTAAAATCCATGCCCCGCGAGAGTGAGGAATAATTGAACATAATTCTCGGATAGTAGGGTATTAGGTTTTCTTAGCCTCAGGAGCATCAAGAACCTCACGACATCCTTATTCCTCTCCATTAACTATGTCAGTCGACTGCTCTCGATGAGGCGGAGGCTCTTTGTATTTATTTAATCCTGGACACACATACTCTCATACTCTTCTAGACTTGATACTAATTGCGATGCCTCAGGCATCTCTATAAACTCTATTTTTTCACTCACACCATATTTGAATAAATACCAAAGTGATTTATTTGTACCTTACCAATTTAATCTATCATTATACCCAGTTAGCTTCACATCTTCCGTGAAGAAACATTATTAAGAGAATTTAAACAAAATAAAGATGTTACCCTGATTAATCATTGTGAGGTGGCATATCACAACGCCCGCTGCGCGACCACACACACCGAGAGAGAGGTTCACCTCACAACACATTCACACCGCCTACTATCGTCACCCAACTCCACCATCAACTCTATCACTAGACTCCCATAATCAGCACACACACATACACACACCACACACAAACAAACGACACACACACCACACAACACAACACACACACCACACACACTCACCCACACATCCACATTAGAAGTTTCAAATGTGCCATCTTTCACAACAACACACACACACACAACACACACACACACACCAACACCAACACGCACACACACACGACACACACACACACACAGTCAGACAACACCAACACAACACCCACACCACACAACACACAAACAACACACACACAACAAAGTGATTACACACACACACAACACACAAACACACACACACACACACACACACACACACCACACACACACACAGGCATACCATAGGAGTTGGCAGAAAGCAGAAACCGATGTGATTTTCTCTGGTAATCCGCTTTTCTTCCTTTAAATTATTGTTCATTACCCGTTTAATTAAACTTGTTCTTAGTGACTCATCAAGTCCCTCGGAATGTGCTTTCAGAGATTTTATCAATAGTCTTCAAACCATAGAACTCTTGATATTTATGTTTCATTCCGGAATCGTGCAAAAACTATTCCAAGATATCAGAGGTGGGCGTTCCGCAATTTAAGTCCGCAATTCGCAATTCGCAATTCGAACTACCAAAAAAAATTGCGGAATGCGATTCGCGATAAATTGAGAAAAGAAGTTGCGGAATTGCCAGTTAGCGGAATGCCTGAATCATTCCGCAATTGCGGAATCAGGCATGATTCCGCAATTCCCGCAATTAGAGGACTACAAGCCCTAAGGTTTACTTTGTTTTCAATCTATAACATTTTTAAAAAAAACAAATGTTGAAATTTAGGCAGTATTATGTCTTAGATATGTACAAAAATTATTTGGCAAATAGAAATAATTCATTTAATTTGGACATTTTGGTTATATATATATATATAATATATATATATTAGTATATTATATAATATATATATATATATATATATACTAAGTATATCATATATTATATATATATTATATATATATTATCATATATATATATATAATATATATATATATATATTTATATATATATTAGTGATTATGACTAAAAAATTTGCGCAAAAATTTTGAGATCTCCTGTTGTCGCAAATGATTAACTTTTGTGATTGATTACTAAAACAATTATTATTGCAGGTGGCCATAAAAAACTTCCCGCACCCAATCCGTTTCAGTATCAGTGTGTGTCACGAGATCTGTTTGTACGGTGCTGTATTCTGTAGCAAATAAAAAAGTAGATCCCTATAAAATCGCTCGCATGATTATTTAATTAATGATTATTTAAATTATTATTATTAACATGAACTTATGAAAAAGGAAATACGTGTCAAACGTTTAGCATCACATTCAGCTAAGTTGGTGACAAAAATCTCTTTCAAGTAACATAGCTGCTGCTCCAGTCTGAGCCGAAGATGGAATCAGTGTTCCAACACTATCACAAGTCAGGTGTTTGGCGAGCTGTTATATAAGAAGTGGCGAAGATGCGAAGCGTAAAATAAAATCTATTTGCAAGAAGAGAAATATTCCTGCCTTCATTTTGACGGTAAGCGAATTGCAAACCACGAGTATGCAAGTTGATAATCTTAGAGCGATTGAATTAAGGTATAGTAAAATGTGAATGTTGATTATCACAGTATATTTTAATGCAAAGTTTGGTGCATCAATTTGATGCATGAAGAATCTTCAAAATAAGTCGTATGTGATCATAGACACATTAAAATACTGGAGCGAAGTGAATGGAAATGTTAAAAATTTAAATACTGACAATTATAGATGTTTTTGGTCAGCCACAGTACATTGGCTGCAAGCATCATATTCCATTGATAAGACATGCTTAAGCAATGTGTTAGACTTTCTCTAATCCGAATTTTACCTTCTAACCCAACCAACTCTCACTATGAATTCCGGTGGGACGAAGTGATAAAACAATACGATATCTTGCAGCAGTCTACAACAGAGAGGTGAAATGATTACACTAATTCCAACAATTCGGTTGGCGCAGATTAATTTTAACGATTTCTGTATGAGGTTATGTGGCAGCATCTCATTCTTACAAGAACAACTAGGTGCGTACCCCGTAATTCATTGGAAGAACATACCCGGCTCTTTCCCAAGCCAGATGGAATCTTCACTGTGCCTTTATATCGCTATTATTTCGTACTCCTCCTTCCTAAATGGAGAATTTCACAGGAAACACCGTGCCCTTTCATCTCAAATACATGGCAGAAGCCTGGTATTTTAAAACCAAGAATGTTTAACGCCACAGATTCCCAGAAATTGATGGACTGGATTTCCGATAAATTGCTTGCTGCAGGCCATGAGTGCTTGAACTCACTGAATGTTGACAATCTCGCGTTGCTAAGACTATATCACAGAACCAAAGTATTTGCTGCGACGCAGGGGAGTGAAATTAATGGAAGAACTGTACGAAACTTGCAAAAACACGATAAATATTTGAAATCTGACCAGCTTATTGCCAACTAATAATTTTTGACTTGTGATGAAAATGTACTGCAATTCAGAATTTTTCATTGTCATCTAGTAGGAAATATTTTTTTAATGAATTCGAACGCCAATTAATTGCATTTTCTGTCAATTATTGCCCCCCCTCTTAATTAAAAAAGGTTCATTGAATTTCTAATACATGGCAAAAAAACAATTTTTTTTGTTGGTCATAGTTTTCTAATATATATACTATATAATACCATATATATACTATTATATGTATATATATATAATATATATATAATATATACTATATATAATATTATATATATATATATATATATATATTGTATATATATATATAGTAATATATAATCGGTATCATATATATAACAAGAAAATTATCAAATATGTATAATTTATATATATATATATTACCTATATATATATAATATATATACATATACCAGTATATATATATTATATACCTAACTACTATATTAATACTATATATATATGACCTATATCTATATATATATATATAATATATATATATATATATATATATATATTATCATATATAACATACTATATATATATACCTACCGGTATATATATTATATATATATTATAATATATAATATAATATATATATAACTATATATATATATACCTATATATATCTAATATATCCTACCAACTTTAAGGTGCCTTCAAGGGGGGGGTTTGAGCACCAGTGTTTGTTTGACATAGACCTGCGATTGCCACAGCCTTCCGCCACTCATTTCAAACTTCCAGGTCGTTGACGTTCTGCACATGAAGGACTTGAATTAGTATCATCAGGAATGAGGGTTATCAGTGGAGGTGCTGATAAACGTGACTCCCCTGTCACGACAACGATGGTTTCCCGCCCAAGGCAGGAGCAGGTGGAAAAACGACCTCCTTTCATGTACATATGAAGGTCGAAGTGGACAAGCAGACAACCTCCTGCTATGGGGGACCACAGCGATGAAGGAAGGACTGAAGACGGGGCTTGTTGAGATCTTGGAGCCAGTAGCTGAAGGTGGAAAGAGGACGCACGCACCACTAGTTCTGTATAAACCTACCGCTCAGCAGCAACAAGTATTTGTCTGCGGTTGACCTGCTTTTATTAAAGGTAGCAATACCCACTGTCCCCGTTCCCGGCCGGTTTGTGGCAGAAATTGTTCAGTTTGGGCTCAAACTAACGTTCTCAGGCCTAAGAAGTCATCCCTACTGATGAGAATAAAATTTTGAGAAGCTGGTGTTTCTGATGATAATATGGGCCACACAGTCTTGAATTTGTTAAGTGCCTGTGCCAGAATGGAGTAAATAGGAAGGGAAGGAGGAGGAGAACAAACAGCAATGACTACTAGTAATCGTACAATTAAGGTTTGAGGTATATATAATATCGTATATATTATATATAATATTATAGTATAATATAATATATATATATATATCTATACTATATATATGTATATATATATAATATATGTATAGTATAATTATATATATAATATTAGTATATATTATTATATATAGTTAGTACGCAGTAATATACGTCGTATAATATGATACGTATATACGTAGTATGATTATAATATGTCTATAGACGGACAGAACGCTAACTAATATGGAGTTTCCTGGAAATGAATTAGTCAATGTTTTTGTCCTATTCCTCCTCCTCCTCCTTCTCCACCCCTTCCAACTCAGCCAAGAAGCACGATTCTCTTGAGAGCTCTGGGAGAACGAGTTCTTGAGGCCTGATGGAAAAAATGCTATTCTCCTGAAAGGAACGAAAAATCCTACCTGTGGAGTGTTTACTCGAGGACTGGCGTCGGAGAATCATTGCCGGATACTAAACTGCACCGAGAACTGGTTCTTCTAGAGTGGTCCAGGGTAAGAGTTTTCGGACCAGAAGAAGAAAGAATCTGGATCAACTGAAAGCGAAAACCACTTTCTGGGGAGTTGTTCTAGATTATATATAATATATATATACTGATATATATTATATATATTATATAATATAATATATACTACTATATATATATATATATTAATTAAAATATATATTATATATTATTATTGAAGAAGTTTCAAAAGAAAGATGTTTGGAATATATAAAGAGTAGAAAAGAAATAGTAAAAGCTGCATACGTAAGAGGGGGAAAAGAAAGGAGATACTGAGCAGTTTTGGAAGAGGATGAATGGGCGACTTACAAAGGAATAGGAAGCTCTCTGGAAGGAAGCGGCGAAAGGTTAAGAATGAAAATAAGAGGAACATGCTCAGAATAATGTGAGGGGAGTGTCGAAGGAACACTTCGAAAATCTGTATAACATCGGTAGTTTTAATGAAGAGGTGATAGTGCGAATGTGTGTGGGTTTGGAGGTGCAGGAAGGAATGGGATTTTTGGGATGAGGTCCTTAATAAGGAGGAGGTAATGGGGTAGAGGGAGACAGTTGAAGAAGAATGATAAATCTGCAAGGTATAGATGAAATTGCTGGTGAAATGAAGCAAGAACGGAGTTTGAGATCATGAATGAATGAATTTGGAAATTGGTGCAACAAAGCGTATCATGGAGGGTATAGTTTCCGAGGGATTGGAGGAGAGCAGTAATTAGTACCCTTATATAAGGGTAAGGGAGATAAAGGGTACGTAGGAATTAATAGGGGAATTAGTTGTATTGAGTGTTGTAGGGAGATATAATGCTGGTATTTTGGTCGAATAGTAGTGCGTAGTGACTGAAGGACTGATTGGTAAAGACACAAGGTGCGTTTAGGAATTGTAGAGGATGTGATGGATCAAATATTTACATTAAAACAAATGAAGGGAGAAAAGAGGGAGAAGAAGAATAAATTGTATTTAGGTTTTTGGATTTTGCAACAGGCGTATGATAGGATTAATAGGGAAGCCTATGGCAGGTTTTAGTGTTATATGTGGTGTTGGTGGTATTTGAATGGAAAGTAAATGTATGAGCTCATCCATGCAATTAAAAGTGGATGGTTTAATATTAATAGCGGAGTGGGCAGGGATGGATGTTTTAAGTCTCCTTGGTTATTTTCAATTTGCATATGAATTGGGTTATGAATAAGAATTAGAGGAGGGTTTGGGATGGCAGAGATGGTGTGTAGAAAGTGATGGAGAATGGAAGAGAGTGGAAGTGCCCCTACCATAATCGTATAGTGCGGATCGATTTTATTGTGGCATCTGTGTAGTGAATCTGACATGAGAGTTTGAGATGATTGGTAGAGAGAGATTGGTTTGACGATGTGGAGAAGGCATAGGGTAGGCGGTAGCGATAAGAGGGAAGGTTGAGGATGGGTGTTTGAGTGAGGACATGTCCCTCGGCGTGTGAACGGTTATCCGAGGTTTGAGGGGAGTGAGCAACTGGAACATGTGACTGAGTTTAAATAAATATTTAGGATATAATGTTGGATGATAAGGGGAACAGATGATGGCATGGGCAGTGTAGATAAGTGTTTAGTTGTGAAAGGGCAGGAAGGTGGCTGGTTGCAATTAAATCGCTGGTGGATGTAAGGGGACCCTAAGATCTTCGAGTTGCACTAAGATTGCTTACATGAGGGTAATTTGTTACCAGTATCGTCTTATATCGGCAGTTACAGGATGAGTAGTAGGGAAGAGACCTATGGTCTGGAATAGACGAGGGTAGTGGATTCTGAAGTTGATAAAATAATGGTTGCGAGTGCAATCTTAAGTGGCGGTGGTAAGTGTGTCTCAGAAGAATTGATAGAAAATGAGGAAATGAAGCGTATTAGAGAGTTGTGTGGTGTGAAGATAAGATGAGAAGAAATAAATGAAAGTAACGTTGAGAGAGATGGTGGTCATGTGAAAAGGATGGATGATAGTCGGTTGGTTAGGGGGATGCATAGTGGTGTGTGTGGGTTGGTGTGGTGGTGGTGGTGGTGGGTGGTGGTGGTGGTGTGTGTGGTGGTGTGTGTGTAGTGTGTGTGTGTTGTGTGTGTGTGTGTGTTGTGTGTGTTGTTGTAAATTCGACCGGCTTGGGAACCGAAGAAAAAGTTGACTGAGTCCGTAAAGGAATGTCTGTAGGAGAGAATGTAAGTTTGGCAGAGGCGAAAGAAAGGTGCATAATCGCTGTGAGTGGACGGGTGTTTTGTGAGGGGGTAGGTTTGTGGCCCACCTGGGCCAAAGGATAACCCGACATTGAGAGATGATGTCGCGGTTGCCGTGATGCTCTAAGGGGTCGGATTTTTCTGATGCGACAGGAGTTCTCACTAGAGGTATAAAGGGCGGTAAGTCTGGGACTTTCTCTTTTCTTTTCTTGTAATGTTCTTTCTCTACTTTTCTTTGTTCCGGCACATGTACGCACCTTCCCCCCAAGTCTGGGGAACGCTAGTGGCGTGATAATATATCTATATATATATATATATGTATATATAATATATCTATATCTATATATTATAATATAATATATATATATATAATATATATAATTATAAAGCATAAGTCATTTGCTATAAGCTGTTAATTGTTATGATAAAAAATAACATTTAATGTACAAATAAATTAAATTTTAATTGTACAGGTATTTTATCGGAAAAATTATGTTTTTAACCGCCAATAAAGAGTTAGCGGACTGTGGTATAGACTTCAGTAATGAAAAATAATTATTAGCGATAGAATTAGCTAATTTGCGATAGCTAACTGGCGAAGCAAAATAAGTTGCGGAATTGCGGAATTTCAATAGCGGACTGGCGAAAAAGAAAAAGTTGCGAAATTGCGGAATTGCGATAGCGGACTGGCGAAGCAGAAAAAAGTTGCGGAATGCCCCACAAAAATAGCGGAATTGCGAATTGCGGACTAAAAAAAAAGTTGCGGGTGCCCACCTCTGCAAGATATACAAAATCTCATTTCTTAGTTGAAAACGCAATAACCATTCTGGCACTTCCTCTTCACCTTCTCTCTGGCACTTTGTTCAAAATATCAACTCTTAATTTGCTCTTTACTCTTTCCCTCCTCTTGTTTCGTGCGATGAAAAATCTGCTCTCTTAGTTTTTTGTAAAACTGCTGATTTCGCTAAAACATTTGCCTTTAATTTCACTCTAGAAGATTCCTGACTTATTTCTCCTTCTTTAACCATACAACGCTTTTATACTAAGCATTGTAATATCTTTTTGAAGATTTATTTGTTTTTTCTTAGGAGATTAATAATAAGAAAGCTAAGGTCATGGCGGTATTTCAATTTTGTTTATCAATGGATCTCCGAAAAGAGTGCTACAAAACACTACTAAAAGATTATATTACGTATTTCCCCATTTAAGTGAAAAAGAAGGGCACTCAGAAAAGAATACTGCTAAACACCACTAAAGATTATATTATATTTAATAGAGTATGAAGGAACATTCTTTATTTGAACTAAGATTAATAAAAGTAATTATCTTATTAAATTATCAAATCAAATAATTTATATTAATTAATAGTAATTTAATAAAACTATTAGGTAATTTTAAAATATAGGCTAAATGGTGATATATTGAAGGATTATATTTCCTATAAGTATTTATAAAAATCATTACCAAGGAATCCCAGTTTTCCCTAATATATTGTTTCCTTATGACTAATAATTATCTAGTAACAATTTGGAAATAGATTTTGGAATATATACTTGAGGGGAATCAAAGTTGAAAGGACAAGATATCGTTATATCTTTGTCAAAAGATGTATTTGTCAAAAGAACTGAGAGAGGTAGGATTGGAAGAATTAGGTCATTTATTTAATAAACATTTCGAAAAGAAAGATAGTATAACACTCCTCAAAGAGCTGAGAAGATCGAAGTAATAAGAGGTACGGAATGAATATGAAATTAATTACTAAACAGGATGTTTTGATGAGGAGAATGCAAGATACTTAAGAATTTTGTTTAAAAATTTCATTGGAATATATACGCTGGAAGAATGTAGACGAGTACTGAATGCCAAAGAAGAAGTCATTGTGGCAAAACTAGAGATGGTAAAATATGCACTTCAACAGGTTACAAATTTATTAGGAATACCAATTAGATAGAACGTCTTTTGCAGTAGGATGTTTATTCAAATTACAATTCACGAAACATTAGCTTATAATGGATAAGGAAAGGTAATGACACTTAAGTAGACTATTATAACATAAAGATACTTAATTAAAGTCATTACAAGAAGGGTATTATAAAAAAACTAAGCGTATGGGTTTAAATGCTACTACTCATGATATATTCCTTTTACAACTATTACAGCCATCATATCTAAATATTTACCACTGAAAATGTTTTGTAATTTTTTAAGAATTGCGAGCACATTTTTCAACAATATAATGCTGTAGACTTGGCAATTTATCTATGATAAATGTAATGTCTTTTAATATATGCTTTCTCACTTAACTATTTAAACCCATACGCTTAGTTTTTTTATAATACCCTTCTTGTAATGACTTTAATTAAGTATCTTTATGTTATAATAGTCTACTTAAGTGTCATTACCTTTCCTTATCCATTATAAGCTAATGTTTCCAGAATTGTAATTAATAAACATCCTACTGCAAAAGACGTTCTATCTAATTGGTATTCCTAATAAATTTGTAACCTGTTGAAGTGCATATTTTACCATCTCTAGTTTTGCCACAATGACTTCTTCTTTGGCATTCAGTACTCGTCTACATTCTTCCAGCGTATATATTCCAATGAAATTTTTAAACAAAATTCTTAAGTATCTTGCATTCTCCTCATCAAAACATCCTGTTTAGTAATTAATTTCATATTCATTCCGTACCTC
>JABUQX010003472.1:0-2500 GCA_015478945.1 Trachelipus rathkii | reverse complement strand
TATTTATTATATTTTATTATTATTATTATTATATTATATTTATATTATTATTATTGATTGATTATTATTATTCGATTATTATGTATTATATTATTATTATTATTATTATATTATTAATTTTATTATTATGATTATTATTGTTATATTATTATGTTTATTATTGTATTTTATTCTATTATTATATTATTATTATTATATTATTATTTTATTTTATGTATATTATTATATATTATATTATTATTATGTAGTTATTATTATTATTATTGCGTTTTTTCCGATTTTTTCAAATATCACACATGAATTGTTTGTTTTCAATTTAAGGTTTAGGATAAACACTAAAGATAATTATTTTCATAACTATTTTGAATTGATTTATTCGTAATTTATTTAAGGAAGGTGAAAGAATTTGATGTTTTACTTTTATTTGAAATATCACATAATATAACTAATAAATAAATAATTTAAGTTAGGTTTATAAACATTTGTTAATTTAAAAGGATTTATTAGTAAATAAAAAATACTTGAAAATTTTAAAAAAGGATAGATTAGTGATAAAACTTATTATGATAATTAAGTCAATGTATTCTAACATTAATTTATTGCTATGAAATAACATAACAGCAATAATGAAGATCTATATTTTATAGTATTGCCAAGAATAATAAAATTGGTTGATATAAATAATTTTTAATAGAAAACGCTATTGAAAATTATTATATAAAAAGGATAATTTATTTTTTTTAAGTCCATATTCTAAGATCAATTAAAAATATTGTTTTCTAATCTTATCATCTGTAAAAATTCCTGTGATTTCCGGGCTGTTTCAAAGCGGGAATCAGAATTTTCAAACCGGAATCCATCTTCTAATTCTTAGCATATAAAAAGATTTCAATCAAAAATAACTTAATATAAAATTCCGCTTCAGTCACCGAAAATGTGGCTTCTACTGGTAAATTTCCAGAAAAATTAAATTTAAAATAATTATCGATATTATGTTAAATTTTTATTTTTTTTTACTTTAATTCAAAATATTATATTTAAAGACAAATAATAGTTTTCTTTATGTATTTCATACTTTACATCGCCCGTCACATGACCATGCCTTAGTCCAGGCATTCCTCGTTGTTAATCCTCTCAAACTCGGCACTAAGAACTGTGCTTGGCTGGGTGGGCTTAATCATCCTTTCTTTATATATATATATATATATATATTACATATTATATATATATTATATTATTATATATATATATTATATACATACATATATTATTATTATTTCATATTATTATTATATACACATATAATATTATATTATTATATTATTGTTATTATATTACAAAGATATATACATATATTATATACATGTTTTTACCTCATTGAAGTGCTATTGCATGTTATTATTATATTCAAAAATATATTAATATACATACATTAAGCATGGAATTTTTTCAAATGAGAAAAAAAGAAGCATATTATTATTTCTTTTATGCACTTTAGATTTTTAATAATATTATTATTATATTATTGTTGTTATTATTGTTGTTATTATATTGTTATATATATTATTAAGGTTATATTATATTGATCCAAATATATATATTGTTACATTATTATATTAGTTATTATTATTATTATTATATATATATATATTATTATTGGTTATATATTATATATATATATATATATATATATATTATTATTATTATATATTATATATACATATTATTATTATATATATATTTTTAAATATATATATATTATATTATTATTATTATTACAGATATTATACATATTACATTACATATTATTATTATTGTTATTATTATTACATATATTATTATTATTATTATTACTGATTTATGACAACGGTCCAGATCCGTAAATGATTCTTGCTTGTCTAGGGGCAGTAAAATTTCAAAACTCGTATTGACTACGTTAGGTCAAAAGCTAAGAGAGTAATTGTCTAAGGTTCAAAATATCCTTCAGGTTTTTAAAGATCAAGATAACTTCAGAGATTTTAATATAAAAGATTTGAAAAATACACGATATGTCACATAGCAGGTTCAAAGCTCAAAAGTCATTAACATAAAATTTCCTCCATTAAATACTATTCAGGAGCATCATATCAGTAAATCATAAAAACAAAATATCATTTCTTTTAACAAGATAAAGTATACCAATTTTAACCTAATACATTATGATGGTATCGAGACAATATATCATTATCTCATCCAAAATAATAATATTTCTAAAATAAATAAAATTGAACTAAGAAAATATTTTACCGTTTAACAAAATCAAAGGGAAATCATTAAACTAATTTTCCAAAATTACAAATTTGACTTTGTGAATCTCATTATCCAAAAATATGGATTTCTGCATAATATGGGGCAAGATAAATCGTGACTGAAGGGAAGATCGAAAACGCGAAAGAATAATGATAAATGCGAAAACGTTAAACACCTAAATTTTCCGAGGGAACCGAACCGAAGCACACCG
>JABUQX010003471.1:0-5000 GCA_015478945.1 Trachelipus rathkii | reverse complement strand
CACCTAATGTAAACTAATTTAAATAAACCAATCTCTTCTGTTATTAAAGAATCATTAAAGTAATTTCTATTCAGTCTCAACTAATGCTAACGTTGATTTAGTTACTTTTAATCAGACGGGAAAGACAGGATGTTAGCCTGACGATCCGGAAAAACTATGGGGAAAACTCTATTGCTTCGAGTAATTCTTCTCGGGATGATCGTGGCTTAGCACGAATTAACTCCTTTACTTGGGCTGCTTGTAATTAGCATGAGTTAAATCCCTTACTCGGGCTGATCGCACCTAGCACGAGTTTTCTCCTTTGCTCGGGCTGCTCGTGATAATCACGAGTTAAATTCAATACTCGGGCTAATCGTGCTTAGCACGAGTTATCTCGTTTACTCACTCTGCTCGTGATTAGCACTTAGTTATCTATGCTTACTCGGGCTGGTCGTGATTAGCACGAGTTATATCCTTTACTCGGGCTACTCATTATTAGCAAGATTTAATTCTCTACTCGGGCTGATCGTGCTTAGCACGAGTTAACTCCTTTACTCGGGCTGCTCGTGATTAGCACGAGTTAAATCATTACTCGGGCTGACCGAGCTTAGCACGAGTTAAATCCTTTACTCGGGCTGACCGTGCTTAGCACGAGTTAACTCCTTTACTCGGGCTGCTCGTGATTAGCACGAGTTAAATCCTTTATTCGGGCTGATCATGCTTAGCACGAGTTATCTCCTTTACTCGGGCTGCTCGTGATTAGCACGAGTTAAATCCTTTACTCGGGCTGATCGTGCTTAGCACGAGTTAACTCCTTTACTCGGGCTGCTCGTGATTAGCACGAGTTAAATCCTTTACTCGGGCTGATCGTGCTTAGCACGAGTTAACTCCTTTACTTGAGGCTGCTACCATGTACTTTATTCGTATAATAAATCCTTTACTCGGGTGATCGCTCTTAGCACGAGTATCTAGTTTTACTCGGACTCTCGTGAATAGCATGAGCTAAATTTTCCTATTCTCGTGTTGAACGTGTTCAACATGAGTTTTCCTTTAACTCGGGGCTGCTCGTGCATTAGCACGAGTTAAAATCCTTTACTCGGGGCTGAACCTGTGATTAGCAAGAAGCTAATCCCTTAATACTCGGGCTTTGATCGTGCTTAGCACCAGTTATCTTCAATGCTCGGGTGCTCGTAAGTATTGCAAGTAAAATGCTTTACTCAGGCTGATTTTTGCTTACAACGATGTTAACTCCTCTACTCGACCTTGCTCGTGCATTAGTACGAGTTAAATCGTTTTATTGGAAGACCATGCATAACCGAGTTAAACTCTTTACTCCGGGTTGATCTATTTATTTACATTACTCGGGCTGCTCGTGATTAGCACATAGTTAAATATCTTTACTCGGCTGCTCTTGATTAGCCACGAGTTAAATTTTTTATTTGGGGGCTGATCGTTGCTTACCACGAAATAACTCCTTTATTAGGGCTGCTCTTGATAAGCACGAGTTAAATTCATTTCTCGGGCCGACCGTGCTGAGCACGTAGTTATCTCCTTTACTCGGCTTGCTCGTGATTATGCACGAGTAAATCCTTTTACTCGGGCTGATTCGTGCTTAGGCACGAGTAACTCCTTTACTCGGGCTTTCTGATTAGCAGAATTAAATTCTTTACTAGACTGATCGTCTTAGCACGATTTAAATCTAACTCGGCTGACCGTGCGTAGCACGAGCTAATCCCTTTACTCGGGCTGATCGGGATTAGCCCGAGTTTTCTCCTTTATACGGGCTGTTCGTGATTAAAACGAGTTAACTTCTTACTCGAGCTAATCGTGGCTTAGCACGCGAGTTAGTTCATCTTACTGGGCTGCTCGTGGATTAGCACGAGTTAACTCCTTTACTCGGGCTGTGGCCGCTCGTGATTAGCACGAGTTAGAATCCTTAACTCGGGCTGATCGCCGTGATTAGGCAAGAGCTAATCCGCTTTCACTCGGGCTGATCGTGGCTAGGCATCCAAGTTATCTTCAATGGCTCGGCTGATCGTGCTTCACACGAGTTAGTTCCTCTACTCGGGCTGCTCGTGTTAAGCACGAGTTAAATTCTTTACTCGTGCTGATCGTGCTTAGCATGAGTTAACTCCTTTACTCGGGCTGCTCGTGATTAGCACGAGTTAAATCCTCTACTCATGCTGATCGCCCTAAGCACGAGTTATCTCCTTAACACGGACTGCTCGTGATTAACATGAGCTAAATTCTATTCTCGGGCAGATCGTGTTTAGCACGAGTTAACTCCTTTACTCTGGCTGCTCGTGATTAGCACGAGTTATATCCTTTACTCGGGCTGATCGTGCTTAGCACGAGCTAATTCTTTTACTCGGACTGCTCGTGATAAGCACGAGTTAAATCCTTTACTCGGGCTGACCGTGATTAGCAAGAGCTAATCCCTTTACTCGGGCTGATCGTGCTTAGCACCAGTTATCTTCAATGCTCGGGCTGCTCGTAAGTATTGCAATGTAAATGCTTTACTCAGGCTGATTTTGCTTAGCACGAATTAACTCCTCTACTCGGCCTGCTCTTGATTAGTACGAGTTAAATCCTTTATTCGGGATGACCGAGCATAACACGAGTTAAACTCTTTACTCCGGTTGATCATGCTTAGCACTATTAATTTACATTACTCGGGCTGCTCGTGATTAGCACGAGTTAATTTTTTTACTCGGGCTGCTCGAGATTAGCACGAGTTAAATCTTTTATTCAGGATGATCGTGCTCAGCACGAGTTAACTCCTTTACTCACGCTGCTCGTGATTAGCACGAATTAAATCTTTTGCTTGGGTTACTCGTGATTAGCACGAGTTAAGTCTTTTACTAGGGCTGATTGTGCTTAGCACGAGTTATCTAATTTACTCGGGCTGCTCGTGAATAGCACAAGTTAAAGCATTACTCGGGCTGACCAAGCTTATCTCGAGTTAAATCCTTAACTCGGGCTGACTTTACGTAGCACGAGCTAATCAATTTACTCGGGCTGATCGAGCTAAGCCCGAGTTTTCTCCTCTGTTCGGGCTGTTCGTGATTAGCACGAGTTACTTCTTTACTCGAGCTGATCGTGCTTAGCAAGAGTTAATTCATCTACTCGGGCTGCTCGTGATTAGCACGAGTTAAATCCTTTACTCGGGCTGCTCGTGATTAGCACGAGTTAAATCCCTTACTCGGGTTGATCGCTCATAACACGAGTTTTCTCCTTTACTCGTTCTGCTCGTGATTATCACGAGTTAAATTCTATGCTCTGGCTAGTCGTGCTTAGCACGAGTAATCTCGTTTAATCGGGCTGCTCTTGATTAGCACTTGTAATTTTGTTTACTCGAGCTGACCGTTCTTAGCACCAGTTATCTTTTTTGCTCGGGCTTCTCGTGAATATAAAGAGTTAAATACTTTATTCGGTCTGATCGTGCTTAGCACGCGTTAACTCTTTACTTGGACTGTTTGTGATTCGCACCAGATAAATCTTTTTCTCGGGCTGACCGTGTTTAGCACGAGTTAAATCCTTTACTCTGGCTGACCGTGCTTAGCACGAGTTAAACCCTTTACATGGGTTGATCGTGCCTAGCACGAGTTATCTCCTTTACTCGGGCTGCTAGTGATTAGCACGAGTTAAATCATTAGTCATGCTGACCGTGCTTAGCACGGGTTAAATAAACCCTTTACTCGGGCTGATCGTGACTAGCACGAGTTATCCCCTTTACTCGGGCTGCTCGTGATTAGCACGAGTTAAATCATTACTCGGGCTGCTCGTGATTAGCACGAGTTAAATCCTTTATTCGGGCTGATCGTGCTTAGCACGAGTTAACTCCTTTACTCGGGATGTTTGTGGTAAGCACCAGTTAAATCATTTTCTCGATAAGACCGTGCTTAGCACGAGTTAAATCCTTTACTCGGGCTGATCGTGCTTAGCACGAGTTAAACCCTTTACTCGGCTTGATCGTGCCTAGCACGAGTTATCTCCTTTACTCGGGCTGCTCGTGATTAGCACGAGTTAAATCAATACTCGTGCTGACCGTGCTTAGCACGGGTTAAATAAACCCTTTACTCGGGCTGATCGTGACAAGCACGAGTTATCCCCTTTACTCGGGCTGCTCGTGATTAGAACGAGTTAAATCATTACTCGGGAGCTGACCGTGCTTAGCACGAGTTAATCTTTACTCGGCTGAACCGTGTTTAGGCAGCGAGTTAACTCTTACATGGGGTTGATCGTGCCGTAGCACGAGTTAACTCTTTACTCGGGCTGCCAAAATTAAACAGCAAGTTAAATCATTAGTCATGCTGACCGTGCTTAGCACGGGTTAAAAAACCCTTTACTCCAGGGCTGATCGGTGACTAGCACCGGATTTATCCCCTTTTCTCGGGCTGCTCGTGATTAGCACGAGTTAAATCATTACTCGGGCTGCTTGTGATTAGCACGAGTTAAATCCTTTTATCGGGCTTCTTGTGATTAGCGACGAAGTTAGACTCCTTTAGCTCGGGATGTTTGTGGTTAGCACCAGTTAAATCCTTTTCTGGGTTGCTCGTAAGTAGCACGAGTTAAATCCTTTAACTCGGCTGATCGTAGCTGGCCAGCAGTTAAACGCCTATTACTCGGGCTTGAATTGCGTGAATAGCACGAGTTATCTCCTTTACTGCGGGCTGCTCGTGATTAGCCGAGTTAAATCAATACTGCGGGCTGACCGTGATTAGCAAGAGCTAATCCTTTTACTCGGGCTGATCGTGCATAGCACAGTTAACTCCCTTACTCGGGCTGCTCGTGAATTAGGCAGCGAGGTTAAATCATGTAGCTCGGGCTGACCGTTCTTAGGCAACGAAGTGTAAATCCTTTACTGCGAGCTGACCGGCCGCTTAGCGACGAGTTACTCCTTTAACTTGCGGGCGTGCTCGTGATTAGCACGAGTTATCCGCACTATTCTCGGGCTGGCTCGTGAATTAGCAGCGAGTTAAAACATTATCGGGCTGACCGTGCTGTAGCACGAGTTAAAC
>JABUQX010003470.1:12500-38549 GCA_015478945.1 Trachelipus rathkii | reverse complement strand
GGGTGTCTTCTCTCATTTTTCCCCATCCTTTCCTATATCTCTTTCTTTTGTTTTTTCGATCTTCACTTTGCGTTCTATTTAACATCTCATTCCACCATGTCTCGTTCTTTCTTTTCCTACCCCTGTTTCCAGCGACTTTCATCCTTGTATCCTAGTATTTATTCAGCTGTTGTTTGCTCGATTTGCTGTAGTCTATCTCTCTGGTTTTTTAAGGTCTTAGCGCGCGAGACTTCTCCTTGCGGCGGCGTTTCTTTTGTATCTCTATTCTGTCCCTATAGAACATTCTTCGGCGTTTTGAGTTTTTCTATGTAAATCTTCTCCGCGGGGGGTATTGGGGAGGCGGGGGCTGTTATTCATCTCTACCACACCATCCACCCTCAGCTTTTCCAAACCAGTATTGCTGTTCGGGCAGCATTGTTCGTATTTCTGTGGTGATTTCCAATCATCTTTTTCTTGGCCATTTATTGAGAAAACTGTTTGTTTGGTTATGAAACTCGCCCAACTCGGGGTAAACTTTTCACATCTCTAACATCATTCCTAGCGTTAGATGGGACATTTGCAAATCATTGTTTCTCCGTTACTCTCCTGTTCCTTTTTTTCGGTGGTTCCACGCCACCGGACTCCTTCTTATATTCCCGACGTCATTTCCTGATTGTTTGTGTCTTCTCATTCATGTTTTTGAAGAAATAGTATCATTACCAGCCATCGTGTGTTTGTGTCTCACATCGCAAAGTCGAATCAGGTACGTGCCGCGCTTGTAGCAAGCTGTGGTTCTCTCCTATCTTATTATCCATTGATATCCCTAGTATTCTCGGGTCTCCTATCTTTCTCTGAGACGTGTGGGTGTCCACGATGGGCGTTGTTTTCATATCCCCCCCATGTATCAGTTTATTTTCTTTTTTCGGGCCCGGCGCCTCTACGTTTTGGGTTTGTTCCGTGTATCTAGGTTTGGTTGGTGAGGCGAACGTTCCTGTACAATTCCATTTTTTTCCTCACGTTGGTCTCTATCTCTCTCCTGTTGTGCGTGCCGTTCTGAATACACTGGATTTTGGCCAATTGTTCCTCTATCGCCTTTTCTAGATTCAATCTAGTTTATTCTGGCTTCCCTTTGGTGCCGCATTTATCTTATTCTTTCTATTCTCTTTATTTTTAAACTTTTATTATATCTTTTCCATTGACATAATTCTCATAGTGAGGACGTTTGCAGTTTCATGAGTGGTTATCTTTATCAGCTACCTGTGGCGTCTCTCTTCGCTCTCTCCCCGGGTATCGTGATCCATTTCCCGGTTTTATCAGTATGTACAGTTACATGTGAATTACTCTTTGGTTAAGTTTTCACTTGGCCGCGGGCCATTGAGCCCGCTTTCTCTCTATTCTGCATTTTACGTTACATTCAGGTTCCTTCTCTCTAGAGAGTTCTCATGATTATTTATTCTTCTTTTTTTCTCTTATCTAATAGTTCTCACGGCCTCCCGTTCTTCCTTTTTGCGCTCGGCGCAAACAGTACTTTTTTGCAGGTACTTACTCTCGTCGTGGCAATCTTTCGGGGTGGGATCTGGGTTTGTTGGAGAGTTTCTTTTTTTTTTCTCTCGATATTCACTCTATTCAATCCATTTCATCACTTGTGCAAGAAAGTAGAATCTCCTTTTTTTTCTCTGAGTTGTTGTTAGAACGCATTTAAATATATTTTAGTATTCGAACTATCTAATTTATCTTTATTTTTACTGTATGTCCAGGCTTCATTTTGTCTTTATTTATGGTCCTGTCAGTCTCACAATTACTTTATTATTATTACTCTCATTTCCATAGTTTTTTCTCTTCTTATGTCATGTGCGTTACTCTATTGGGACAGAATATATTTTAACATCATCTCCTTTCCTTCTGCCCCTTTGTTTTTATGGGTGGTTGGGCCTCTAGCGTTCTTATTTAATATCCATGCGATAGAGTCTCTTCTTGATTGGATATCATCTGTAGCGTACGGGCGAAAGAGCGTTAATGAAGCATAGAGCGTGACAAATTCAAACGCAAAATTGAGGGAAGAGAGAAGAAAGACCCCCGAGAGAGACCCCAGAACAGAAGACCAGAGTAATTTATTTAGAAATATTGCAGACACCGCTCTTTATTGAATTTAAATATTACAAAAATTGTGAGCTTTCTTAATTAAATAAAGAGAAACGAAGTAGAGAGAAAATATCTGTTTACTCCAGCTTCCAAATATCTAGTCAGAAAATCATAGAACAAACCCAATAATTACAAAGTTTGTTAGTTGTAAGATAGTAAACACAATCGCTCTGTCTTAATTCACTTAATATCATTAAGAAATTCTTATTTTCGATTTAAATATTTTAAATTTTGCCACTAACAAATAGACCATATTGCGCTCAACTTAATATTTTAACTAAACTCTTCTCTTATATTAATCTAAAATATTTTTTTTTCAATAACATTTTATAAATCTATTTTTCAATTGTTTATGTAATACTTCTTATTTATCTAATAAGCATAGATATCTGACTCACAAAACCTTCTTCCTTCCTCTGAGACAAATCAAGCAAAAAGGCTCAGTAAATCCTTATAGAAACGAACATTCACCTTCTGCTGCGTGACTCTATCATTATTATTCATCCGTTACTCACAGATATTACTTACTATGCTTCTCTCTTTGCATGTCGTCTACCCCAATCGAATCTTTACCCCAATGACGCGACCTCTATTCTCCAGTCTACTTAACAGAGTGCACTCTAGGGCAAAACTAAATCAGTGTAAGAGTACTTGTAGTCAATATAATTTTTATTACTCTAATTTTCTTCTTTATACTATTTACTCAGTGGCGTGATAGGAATACTATATTTTAATATCGGTTATAACCCGAAAGCAGCTCGTTATACATAGTTAATAGTGGACTTAGGGTTTATAGCTCAACTGATCTACTGATTATCTAGGTAAGTCTATATTACTATTATGATATTATTACCTATCTATATCTAATAGTAAATCACTAGGTGAGTCAATATGACTTAGTGTTGTCCAATAGTTTATTGATGTTGGTGATGAGTTAGTTAGTGTGTAGTGTTATATTGTGTCTAATATTATATGTATGTTGTGTGAAAGTTATAAAAGTGTGAAAGTTAGGTGTTATCCTGTGTTTGTACTTATTCGTATGTTCTCTGATATGTTAGCGGGTACTGAATATAAATATAAATCACCAAATATACAGTAGAGAGTATAGATGATCATGAAGGACAGGAGCGCTAGTAATAATATAATAGATAGATAGGTAAGGATGAGACTAAATAGTATACTAGCGTATATAATGTATTTTAAGTAAGTGTAGATATGAAAAGACGATAGGAAGAAAACAATTTAAAGAGAAGCGAGACTTAGGAGAAGGTAAATAGGAAATCAAAATTTAAAAATAAAACAGTTGTTGAACGTGAAGCGGGACACGTAAGGAGTTTACCAAGAGAAGAGAACGTCCTGTACTCCTCACGCATTAGAATGGAAATAAGAATTAAGTAGTTTGAGAGACAAAATAATAATCAAATATTCAAGAATATGAAGATAAAATAGAAAAAGTGAGAAGCAAATATACGCAGGATGGAAGAAACTAGAAATCCAAAAATTATCTGTTATTCACATAATTTTACTTGATTTTCGATTAAATTCAGTTCAGATACATGTAAGGTGCATTGAATTCGTAACATTACTTGATAATTTAGGTGTTGAATTAAAAATTAGTAGTATTGATAAATCCTTGGTGAGGACGAAAATATTGAATATTTAGACTTTAGTCTTGAAATAAAAAAGGTATTCTAATACCATTGATTAATGAAGATTTTTGATCCTTGAAATTAAACAAAAACGTTGCACGCCTTCCCAATTTGATGTGCTTCCACTACTGATAAGAATTCTAAAAAAATTCACCAAAAGTTCATCTCCCATATCTATGCCTTTCGTTCTATAGTTTAATGACTGATAGGACCTTCAGGGTCTTCAACCGTTCACCGATATATGAAATCAGGTTACTATAAATCTTTTCACAAGGAATTTTGTAAAATCCACGCCCCCTAGTCTTTTCAAAATTTAGTCGATTATTATTTATCAAAATTTGTGATCAGGTATACCGAGAAAACATGACATACTTAAGAATGATGTCAAATAGGTAGTTTAAACATAATTTAATGTCAATTTATTGAGGTGAGATATTGGGATGACTTTAAACGTTATCATTTAGAAAAGGAAATTTTTCCTTAATACCCAATGCTAGAATACTTTTTATGCCTGTTTTAGGAGTCTGGATTCAAAAAATTTTTAACAGTTTTTGAGATCTTTCAATTATTGTGATCCTCCATATTTGAAGCAAGAAGTTGATTTGTATTCTTTCGTACATTTTAAAACTTAGGCCTATCCAACCATTTTAATTCTATTAAAGAAAGTAACAACGGAGGGGTTCCGGCCATCTATTCTACGCTTTATTTGGGATTATAGGGAACGAAATTCCTTTTCTGCAATATGCTTCACTCAAAGTTTAAAGTGCATACTCATTTACCTCCTTATATTAATTAAAGACATTAATAAAATGGTTGTTTAATACACCTATTCTTGACATCTCTATCAAGTATTTCAGTTTTTTTCCCGTTGATACCTTAAATCTACAAATGTTTTTGAATTTAATAGGATACTAAGAAACTAAACATAAATATTGAAATTAAGATCTTGTGGGGCGTTTACAAAATTCAATCTATTGTAGGAAGTGAAAATTTAGTTTATTCTTAGAATAATCGGTTTCTATCATTCTCGTGAACACCGCCTTTTGAAGCCCTGAAGGTGGATCCTAGGAGAACAGAACAATAGGGGTAGAAGGTTGAAGAGGAAAGTCCGAAAAAAATTAACAATGCATTTTTAGAGCATGCTTAGTTCACTAGAGAGCAAGTAATATAATTGGAGCGAGATGCAACTTTTTTGACATTGTCTCCTAATATTGTCATAGAGATGAAATATCTAAATCAAGCTTAAGAAATCGTTTTTTTATTCATTCTAATTTCTTAATTTTTTAATACTTCTCCAGAAGTTAGATTCTATATTATATGATAAAGAGAATCCTTATTATAGTTCATCGAAAGTATATTCATATCTGAAAACAAGACATCAAATATTTTTATCATAATAATATTTATTTGTTGTAAGTAAAATATTTTAATAGTTTGTTTGGCGCCAGCTCCGGTGATAAATTATGTCTTTCATTTTTTAATTTATTGTTCTTATTTTCGAGAATTTATTATACTTATATTTCATTTAATATTGCTCAAATAATTTAATGCTTTTATTTACAAATTTTCAAGCTTCTGAGGCGGAGAATCTGTACTAGTCTCGAACGTAACAACTGTTTATTTTTGGCAAATATTTTGATTTGCTGACTATTTTAGTTCTTAACGTTGTTCTTAAATTAGTGTACTTCTTACCATTTTTAAGAGTTTGAAGTGTGTAGTGATTAACGTGTTTATAGTATTCACAATCTCATATAAATGTATCTGGTATTCTGCATAAATATATATATTACAGTAGAAGATGTGAAAACCCTAAAAAATACTGATAGTATTAGATGGTTTTTCTGACAATAAGAATAACAAACTACTCTTAAAGAGATTCTGAATAAAAATAACAATACCACATAATTCGATGAGTTATATTTTTATGATGTGGTTAAAATACTGCCTATCTTTATTATTTACTCATTATGAGTCATGCTATATAATCGATCTAGAGAAATTATAGAATATATTATTTATAACTCATTATCTGATATTGAGATGAGTACTGGAGCCCTAATACAATAAATTTACTTGGAGACACCAACACATATGCATCCTTAAATAAAAATCCATTAAAAAATTCGCAGATGATTGTATGATATAATATATAAATAATATTTTAGATATTTTATAATTATTATTTATAATATGAATAGAGTATGTTAATAGGACACGAAATTAACTAATTATGTGAACGGACAAAGAAGACCTAAAGAGTAACACAAACATGAACACTAGGTAGGATAGGGTAGCGTTATATTATAACATAAGTCAGAGGTGTACAAGTCTTGTAATTAGCAGTTCGTATATTATTGTGGGTAATAGAAGTCATAAGTAAGAATAGACATGACAAAGAATAACTAAAGAGAATAATGAGAGTGGAAAAGAACTTTTGGAGTGATGCTATATTAACCCAAGATGAATATAGTAGAATATTAGTGATGGGCAATGAAGAATCACCTAGAGATAATGCAATCGAGGAGAGAGTTAGGCTCTAAAGAAAGTGAGCATGAGGCAAGTTGTGACGACGCCGGGTTGATGTAGTAAGAAAGCAAATCAGCGCTAGTGCAGAATAGCAGCTTAAACGAGAGCAGATGGGAAGAGCACTCGGTGGACTCAGGACCTCATTTTATGATAGACATCTGGATACTGCCGTCGGATCTGCTGGGGTATGCTTGAGATGGGAAGAGTGGTCTTTACCAGAGGTACCTCAAGCGTGATATGTACTTTGGTCACGGAGATAAGCAGTTGCTGGTCCCACGTTGACAAGGTCTTGATTCTTCTTCGGGGAGTGGTTTGTAAATTTTAAATGTTATTATTTTATATACTTACCCTACTGTATATTATATTATAGATATGTCCTATATCTAGGGTAATTATATTATATTATATCGGTATTCCTTCAGGCACTCTTAGGCCCTTATTACCGTTCATGTCTAGAGGGATTACTTACATTTAATTCTGGTTGGTATGTTTGGCTCATAAATCTTAATTAGGCCTTACCTACTATATTCTATTCTCGCCCTTTCATGTTGGTTTTTGTCTATTTTTAGATGATCGTAACCGATACAGACATATTATGTGAGCGCTCTGATAAACCCGTCTCAATCGACATCACTCGACTACTACTTTTTTAGCTGCTTTCCGCAATACTTTCGTCCGGACGCCTCTCTCGTTATCACATATCCGGTCTACTACTCTTAATTAAATATAAGTTCATTAACATACACCAGATAATAAGATAGAACATTTGCTGTACTGCTTAAGACGCCAACTCAGGATGGCATTCCTGTACCAATCCAAGTACTTTTTAGCTCATATTATTTCTTTTTGGTTGTGCTCCCAAGTATACATGTACTTTTTTTCCACTCATATATCTTAAAATAAGTCCTCACCCAAAATATTTCACAATCAAAGCGATATTAAAATTTTAAATAACTTTCAACATCGAATGTTAAATAAAATCAAAAAATTTCATTTTCATTTTCCCTATTAGTATTTTTAACAAAGTTTAGCTACTAGCTTTATGTTTTAACATGTTACAATTTAACACCCAGAGAAGATTCTTTAACTTGCTACAATATAAAGAATAAAATAATAAAGAAGAGACCTCAATTATCAGCTGAACAAGACTAATTTATATACAAAAACACTGTTATTCAGTTACATCAATTAATAATTCATTCATACTCCTTTAAGATAAAGATAGATATTTTTTAATACTCAAATTCAAAAATTCTGAAATTGTGATGCAAAACATTAAGTTTTCACTAGTATCTGGCGGCGAGAGCCTGTTTCTTTTGGGGTGTTTACATTCCTCCCAACAACTCAAAATACTCTCTCCTCTCGACTGATGGGATGGCGCTGATAAAATATTTGCTTTGCAAGCAACTGCATAATAATGGAAGCTCTTCGCCCATTTTCATTGCCCACTCCCCCACTGTATATGATTCTCTATTTGTAGGCAGGATCTCTGTTTTCGTAGAGCTTCATCTCCTCTTTCAACAGATTGCAAATTTGTACATTATCTTCTCTCTTGATGTATTTCTCGTCTTTCAGTTTTTTCGAGATGGTCTCTTCTTCGATGTAATTCTCCTTCCTTTGAAGGTTGTAATTCGAGATGTACATCAACTTCTCTGCAATTTATTCTCAAGAACTTTTCATAAAGCATCTAACCATTATCCTAATCATCCTCTTTCATTCTTCTTACCATACTGATTTACTTGCTATATTTAGACTAAGCCACCATTCGTCCACTATCTCTAGTTGCTCCGATATGCCCTAGGGCCTATTTT
This sequence comes from Trachelipus rathkii, assembly GCA_015478945.1. Taxonomy (NCBI): domain Eukaryota; kingdom Metazoa; phylum Arthropoda; class Malacostraca; order Isopoda; family Trachelipodidae; genus Trachelipus; species Trachelipus rathkii. The sequence goes on along the minus strand of JABUQX010003470.1, from coordinate 30,442 downwards.
CTCTGTGATTGTGGCGGTCTTCCCTTTCCCTTGTGATCCCTTTCTTAATTCTTATGTTGTCTCACCTGCAAGCTTAGCATCTCTTTCGGATTTCTGCTATTATATAATGCATTATTTAAGAATTGGGATTCACTCGTCGAGACTGCCGTTTCTTGTGGGATTTTCGCTTAGCTCTAGGCAATCCATATTTAATTAATATACTCGAATTCATAGTATTTTATTATTGAATTCTATTTTATTTACGATTGCATCTTAATGTTTGTCATTAATTCAGTATGCTATTGCATGACGTTTTGAAGCTTTACCACCCTTTTCTCAAATATAAGTATATACAGAGATTTATTAGTGTTTACTGATAACTATTGAGAATACTAATTCTAATAACTCTGGTGGATAAGGAGAATCCGAGTAATCTTTTTCAAGTCTTGTGATGTATACTTATAGAGGGGCGTATCACCATCCGAAGGGTTTGGAGTCTCGCCGATATTCGGCTTTAACGCCTCTTTGTTGCTTGATCTGTGTGGTAGATAAGTTTCAGGCCTAACGGTAGCATGTTATGGGCTTGACTTCGATTCATCTATTTGGAATGAGTCACATAAACAACAGAATATCTAAGGTCTGTTTGACCTGACAGACACAGACTGAGACGCTGCGTAGTAGCAATACCTCAATATATATAAAACAAGTTATTTATATTATTAACGTGAAGAAGTGTTTTCCCGTAGGAACACTTCTGAGTTATGTTTTAATACCCTTAACTTGCTGGTCTCCTTCTTCGCGTGTTCCTTTAACAGTCACTCAACCGCAACGCGCCGCATCAAGTACACGTGCACCTGCACCCCCGGTACCGCACTTCGCTAACCCGCACCGCAAATCCAGCGGACCCGCCGTCATGCCCAGGCAACACTTCTTTCGCTCGCAGATTCCCCGATCTCATGGTTTCTCTCTCGAAGTCTATCTCTTCTTAGGGTTATTTTAATTATGTTACTTTATTACTTATTTTATTTTTCATTATTATTAATTATTCATTCTTTTATTATTATTATTATTCATTATTGAATCTTTAGTTCCCCTTAACTATCTCCACATCTCAATTATTGGTATAACTCTCACCTTTTGGTATAACTCTCACTTGGTATATTTATTTATTATTCTAACATGTGATACTAATTTAATCATTACATTCTTCACTTATTCAATCAGGTCTAGTTAGTCTTAGTAGGGTATGCTCTATGGTAGAGTCTTAGTAGTGGTAGTTAGCTGTATAGTATAGTCGGCTAGTTCAGTAGTACTACAGTTTATCGTATCAATGATAAAATTTTTCGGTATGCTAGATAGCATGTATATAGATGGTGGGGAGGTACCTCGCTTCTCACTGTTTCTTGGACCGATGATTCGTTCTACACCGTCTTCGCGGAGGGTTCCTTCGCACAACCGCGCGGGATCGCGGTTCTACTTTTCGGGGTAAATTATAAGACTCGATGTTGTTTTCGCTCTCACTTTGGTTTCTTATACATCTTCTGGTGAGTCAGTGTACTTCCTGTTAATTTCGAGTGTCTTTTCTAGTATAAGTATCTAATGATAACATATGTTGGTAATTCTTGTAGGAGTCTGTGCTCCGGCTACCTTGGTGCTGCGAGTCCCTCTGCTGATTAGTGTGCGTTCTGTCCGAGTTAATAAACAATTCTCTTTATTTAATCACCAACTGGGGTGTGTTTCTTTGGAGTTAAGTGCTATTGTAGAGGCAGTGTACAGCATACTTCGAATAATAAGATTCGGTTATAAATAGACGTATGGAGGTGTCCTATCGGTACCCAACCCCATTAGTAGGGGGTCTCGGAATTAGAAATAAAAAAAGAAGCTACTAGAGGTGCAAAAACAAACACAACGGAGGCATGAAACGTAAGTGATTGACTAAGATGAATGAGGAAAGGAAGCAACAATGAGAACGGTGAAGAAGTAATGCAGTGAAGTGAAGTGGAGTAGCGAGTTGATATCAGCTGACATCCTGCGTGCTTGAGCTCCTGGTGCGGTTGCCACGTATTACAGTAATATTAAATATTTATGTGTATATGATTTCAAATTTATTTTTTTTTTCTTCTATATGTTTATTTTCTGTACAATTAGATTTTCGAAAATAATGGTTTCAAGACCATAGAATAAATAAAAATAATAAATAAATAAATATAAAATATTAATTAAATAAAAGTAAATTCACATTCTTCTTATTTCGTCATGCTCTTCTACTTAATTATCATATTTCCCCGTATTTTTATCATTCCACCCTAAAGCTAGGGCGTAAATCAACTTCAAATTACTCTAACCACTACTTACCAACCCCCATTCTAGTCTCATCCATACTCCTGAATCCATCACTCATTGCGATTCTTATATCCTGATGTCTATTGGTATGATGTATTTTATTGTGTCTATACTATACCGAACTTATTTTATGATATCGTTTAGTTTTGTATAATTATCACACATCAAACATAATAAATGGTTAAAACACATTTAGTGGGCCGCCCATACAAATGACAAAAAAAACATCTATTTAACTCGCTGAAACTAACAAGTTATCTTCATAGAGAGAAAAAAGCTACCCTTAGTCACGATTTTCGGAGATCTGAATATATGTAGATGAATTTGGGACTTTTTTACCTGGCTCTCTTCTTATATATTCGTTACAGCAAAGCTTTAGTGGCCCTAAAATGGTATTTGTTGAACAAGTGTATATTATTTCACTGTAATTGACTAGTTTCCGTATAGCTGACAGTTCTCCATCATTCATACAGTAATAGTATCTTATATCACCAGCTTGATCACGTCATGTCTCTTAAATCAATTAAATATTATGTTTTAATTACATTAACCTTGAGATTTTTTATATTTAGTAGAAATGGTAGCAAAAATAAACCATTGGTATAATATTATAATCATTATAGACCAACGAAGTATGCCTAACCGTAACAAAAGTTAATTTCTCTATTTAATAAGAGCTATACCATGAATGCAACATGAACTAACGAATATTAATATAAAACCACTAAGAAATACAAAAATTCTGACTCACAACATTTATAGCAAGAATAATACAGGTTAACATCAAACATAATGATCCAAACTTTATAAACAGTAAAAGTAACTAACAAGACTCACACAAAACATATTCATCATTAACTTTATTTATCAACCATAAAGATCTCCAACATGACAATTGAATTAATTTTTACATTAAACATAGTAAATATTTTACTAAAACACACTAATTTACCATAATCCGGGTCAGCTTTAAACACAAGCACTACCAATTAGACCATTCCGACTGTTGTGCGATTAAACCGACATCATCCTCTGAGAGTAATAATTTTTTTACCTCATTTCTTTTTGTATTCATTTATAAAATGATCTTATTAGTTATTATTGATTATTGTTGTAGAAGTTGTTGCAGTTATGGTATTTAATTACATTACATTAATTAAATTATTATTATTATTTTACCTTTTATTTATGATAATTGACTTATTAATTATTTATTTATTATTTTAATTAATTTAATATTATTATTATTAATTTATTGATTGTTAATGATTAATTATTAATTATTATAATTAGTATTATTATTATACTCTATGTATTAATGTTCCATTATTATGTTCCATTATTATTAATTATTATTATTATCTTGTTTGATCTATTTATATTTATTTATTAATATATTATTTACTTAATTATTATTATTACTTATTATTATTCATTATTATTATTATTACCATTATATATATATATATTAAATATGCAATTTTTATGTATTATTATATTATTTAAGTTTTATTCTTATTAAATTATTGTTATTATTAATTATTATTATATTATTATTATTATTATTTATTCATTTATTAAATTATTTAATTATTTATTATTTTATGATTTAATTAATTATATTAATTAATATTTATTATATATTTATAAATTAATTCTATTATATTATTATTAATTACTATTATTATTATTATTAATTATTATTATTATCATTATTATTAATATATATTATAAAAATTACTATTTTTATTTATTATTATAAATATTATTACTATTAATTATTATTTTAATTATATTTTCTTCTAGTTATTATCTCTTTATATTTATTATTTATCTATATTATATATATTATTAATATGATATATATATATATATATAGGCAGCCCTCAAAAGCAAGCATGTAATAAAAATTTAACACTAATTGGAAAAAATACATTTTTGATTTTAATAAGCAATTTCATCGATGAAACTTAAAAAAATTAATTTTATTCTAATATTTATTATACCCTTATATATATTATATTCTTTAGATTCGAGGAGAAGTCTCGGTGTGAATGACCTTAGAATCCGTCATTACTCCAAGAAACAATTCAAAGTTTGCCAATGTATTTTAAGTTTACGGATTTTGGAAATATTTTTTCTTTTTATTCCTTTTTTAGGGGTTGGAGCCGACGGAGGGACAGAGGGGGGGACCGAGTCCCCCGTCGTCCCCGGTAGGCCGAGAAACCCCGACTCTGCCATCTTTGCGGTTTACCGTGGGGTTTGTTCCTTTAGTGAAAAAAAGCAAAAAAATTCAACATTTGGCTCTTTCGTGCATACTCGGAGTAAGCGAGCTTCTTCGTTTTATCCAGAAAACGTACTATCTACAAGTTTCAACATTTTTAACTTTTAAATTTTTTTAAATTTTGTTATGTTATTTATTTTTTTTACACTTTCATATTCTATTAATGTTCTGATTATAAATTTAGTTTATTTTATCTGTACTGTATCTGGTTTTGTTAAGTGCATGTCTTTCTGGAGGTCTGACCTAATTATATTATATATTATATATATATTATATATATATATATATATATATATCTAATATATATTATATATATATTATATATTATATATATTATATATATATATATATAATATTATATAGGCCAGCGTCTGGATTAGCCGTAATATCTTTAAAACTATTAATGCTACAGTAAAACGGATACATTGCTGAATGCTGGTCCAATTTCTGGTCTGAAAATGTAAAAAAAAAAAAAAAAAAAAAAAAAAAATAAAAAAAAAAAAATCTCAAAATAAATAGCTACAGGGAATCCTGGTAAAATTTCACATAAGAAAATGTAAAAATAATATATAAAAATAAATTTATTGTTAATAATTATGTAATTATGATTATGTAATTATTTACCTTTTATTGGGTTCTCGATAAAATAAATAGACTTTCTATTAAATTTTCCTTTATACGGCACACTAGGGGATCGAGCCGCGGGGAACATAGGGGGGACGTTTTCAATACCCCGTAGGGGGAGGGGGGGGAATTAGTCTACCCCGTATTCCCCGGAAGGCGAAGAGACCCCGACTCCTGCCATCGGGGCGGTATACCCTTGGGGATTCTTTAGTAAAAAAAAAGAAAAATTTAAAATAGAAAGAAATTTATTTAACCAGTAACCAATAAAAGGGACAAACAAAGGATGTATAATTTTAAGATCACTTATTTCCCAATAATTTTTTCTTTTTTTTTACCTTTTTTCTTATGTGAAATTTTAAGGATTCCAAAAATGTATTCCTTTTGCTGTAGCTATTGTAAGTTTTGATGGTATATTTTTCATTTTTTTTTTTTTTTTTTTTTTTTTTTTTAATTCCGGTAATAATTGGACCAGCATTCAGCAATGTATTCCTTTTTACTGTAGCATTAATATTTTTAAGATACATATGACGGTCATCCAGACGCTGACCATATATATTATATATATATAATTATTATATTTATATATATATATATATAATATATATATATATTATATATTATTTATTATTATATAAATTATATATATATATATATATTATATATATATATATATATATATATATGGTAGTGGTAACACTATTTAACTGAGTGCAGAGGGGTGTCCACCGATTTTTATAAAATCGACAGGATACTCTAAAAAAATATATGCAAGAAAAACGAAAATCGTCACTCTCTTTGGGAAAAAAATTACAGCGTCTCAAAGTTGTTAAGAATCCCATAGGATGTTCTAATATAAATTATATAAATAAAATCACAGGATTAATAAAATAATAAATACCTAACAAACAAAACGAAAATGACTGACGTCTTTAGAAAAAAAGTTAGAGCCTCTAAAGTTTAAACTTTTCCCATAGGCTTTCATAAAAAAAAAATAGTGGCCCGTGCTCCTTTAGGGCGCATCCTACGGTTAGAGTTATGATGATTTTTATTTTACATAGATTTTTTCCTGTGTATACCTAACAAAACTTATCATAACTTAACTAGAACTGTCTGAAATGAGCCTAACCTGATCAAAACAGACTATTACCAGGAGTTTTAACACTTTGAGAGGCTGTAACTTTTTCCTTTCGCTTTCATTATTTTAACATTTTAATTTTTTTTAAAGTATATCCTGTTATTTTTCTAAATCGGAGTGACCCCTCTGCCTAGTATAATATCTTATATTATAATATATATATATATCTATATATATATATATATATATATAATATATATTAATATATATATTATATATATCATATATATATATATATATATATAATATATATATAATATATAGTATATATATTATATATTTATATATATATATTATATATATATATATATATATATATATATATATATTAAAGCTCACATATTTGATCTAAATATTTTTTGAAAAAAATTTATTTTCATTAAAATTTATAAGTTCAGAAAAGTTAAATTAAGTTTTTTATGAAAATTCTTTAGTGCAAGTTCCTGGAATTATGCTCAGAAGCTTGCACTAGAAATTTTTCTTAAAAAACTAACAATTAACTTTTCCTGAACTTAGAAATTTTTAACTTAAAAATATTTGATCAAATACTGGAGTTTATTACATAATATATAATATATATATAATTATACTTATATATATATATATATATATATTATTATATATATATATACTAATATCTATAATATATATATTATATCTATATAATATATATATATATGGTAAGGTGGGGCAGCCCGCCCAGAAACTTTTCTAAAAGTTAAACGATATATATAATATATTATTATATATTATTATATATATTATATATATATTATAATATATATATATATATTATATATATATATATATATATATATACTATTAAAGTCATTTTATGATTTTAAAAGTAACAAACACCTATTAGAACGCATAGATATCAGTTGTCAGTGTCTCTCGGCCTCTAGGTGGACGATGGGTGGACTTCGTCCCCCCTCTGGCCCCCATCGGCTCAAGCCCCCTAAAACATATATTTCTAGTAGGGGGCCCGGGACAGAGTGGGACGAAGTCCCCCCTTCATCCTAGACGCCGAGAGACCGACAATTGATTTCTATGTGTTTTACTCTTGGGTGTTCGTAGTATTCAATCATAAACGACTTTTTATATATATATATATATATATGTATATATAATAATATATAATATATATATATATATTATATAATCTATATAATATATATTATTTATTATTTATTATATTATGTTATACTGTAGACAGCGACCCACACATTTTGAACGAAATTTCTAAGTTCAATATACCATTTTCTAAGTTCAGATACGTTAAGTTAAGTCAGGTTTTAAAAAATTCTTAGTGGAAGCTTCTGGAATTATGCAGAACTTGCTACTAAACAATTTTCTTAAAAACCTAACTTAAACTTAACTTTTCTGAAATTAGAAAATTTTTGGTCTCAAATGTGTGGTCGATTCTACAGTATACCATATATATATATATATTATATATATATATATATATAATATATATATATATACTATCATATATATATTTATATATTATTATTATATATATTAGACCTACATATATATATCGATATATCGTTTGAAACTTAGAATTTTTTCTGAAAATATGTGGAGTACTGTGCTATAATTATATATCATATATTATAATTATATATATAATTATTATATATAGTATATATTATAATTAGTATATATATATTTATATAATATATATATATATATATATATATATATATATTCTACATTATCACCCCTGACCATCCATCATGGGAGTGGCATACCATTCCAGGTAACCCCCACAACGACGGTTTCTCAGCGGATCCTCCGGGATGACATGTTTGCTGCTGGCTCTGTATCTGTCTAGATAGACAGAGAGAAGAAGTGGGATGTGTCCTCCGAGCCTGGTAAACGTATTGCACAAATGTTTTTTGGTGGTTTGGTTGATGGTTGAAATCTGTTTTGTATTTGTAAGTTAGGGTGGTGGCCACATCTTAGCTTTTCCAAGGATGACTGACTGGTTCTTGGTAGTGAGTTGAATTCTGGTGCTTTTCTGGTGGGTGTTTGCTTAAAATGTTGTTTGGTGGTCTGTATCTTAAGTAATTTTCTGTTAGTGTTGTGTGGATTTGTTTGGTGTATGTTGTGATGTTTGGTGGATATGGAATGTTGTTCAGAATTTGTTTGTAATATAGAGCTGGGGAAGAAGGAAGTTGTTTGAGTCTGTGGTGGGTGGAGTTAGAGAGTGCAATGTGGCATAGGTGTTTTGGTTTTGGAAAAGAATTGTTTGCCTATCATATCCAGGTGTGTGACTATGGGTAGAATTTTGGTTTCTTCGTGCAGGTGTTGTGGTGTTATTGATGTGCATTTTATGATAATTGTGCTTTGTTTTGTGTCATTTGGAGTTTCTTTATGCTCTTTTTAGTCAGTGGTTGAATTTTACTTTCTTGAGGGCTTTTATGATTTTCCTGTTTTGAGAGTGTGTGGGGTTTTAACTCAGCTTTGAGAAGCGAGTTGTGAGGATGTTTGCGTGTTGTTTGTTGGATTTTGGGTTTTGTGTGTTTGGGTTTTTGATGGATTCATGAGTGTGTGTGTTTGTTGGTTGGTTGAGTTTTTCAGTGTATTATTTGTTTTCCACATTCTGGTGTTATTCATGTGTTGGATGTTCTTGGTGAGGAAGGTTTGGAAGTTGTTTGAAGAATGTGTGTTTAAGTTTATGATTTGGGTGTTTAGGGCATTAATCTGTGTTGTCGTTTGGAGTGATGTGGGTATTATTTTTCGAGCAAGTTTCGTTGTTTGATTAACAGTTGTTCTATTTCAACTGTTAGGGTTTGGTTGTAGTTTTTTTATGTTTCTTCTGGTGATGGATTTGTATGGCTTTGTTGAATGTTGATGTGTTATTGATCTTTAAAGTTTTTAAATTTCAAAATAGATACCCTATCAAAAGCAGATAATTGCTGCAGACTATCGGATGGTACTATTTTGAATATTAAAAATATTCAATATTGCTCAAAAATTAAAGAATTTTTAATTGATGGAGTGGAATATGAATCAAAAGAGGATTATTTTAAAATCCCTTGCCCTTCATCATTACTAGATATTTATCTTGTAGGCAATGTTTCTACAAAAGTTAAAAAGTGGACAATAAAAGAAATTAATTGTAAATGCGTTAAAATATCAGTTGGAAATAACCAATATTTAGTTTTTCCTCTCATACATTGTGAGAAATAAAAAAAATAAAATAAAAACTTATGTATATAATATATGTAAAGTACTATTTATAAGGTAGTGTAATAGACTAAATATATTGCAGTTATATATAGTTTGAAAGATGCCTTCATTCATCAAAAATGAGGAAAATTTTTACATTATTGAATTTGAAGATGGGATTCAGTTAATTCCAAGAAACTGGCTGGTTGGAGATGAAGCTTACTGGCCCAATTTTACAAATCTAAACAGATATGATAAAGCTGTGAAGGAGATGGAGGATGTACAGGAACATTGGACAAAATATAAAATTAAGAACATTGTTTGTAAAGCAAGTAAGTAGATTTAAACATACTAATATTCCTTTGATTAATCTGATAATTATAGCATATAATCATCAGTTGTTCAATGACTTTATTTGTTGGTATACTATATATATATATATATATATAATATATTATTATATAATATTATCTATAATATATATTATATATATATATATATATATTATATTATATTTAATATTTAGGGGATTATGAGCGTTATTCGATATTTATCATCTATAATATTTTTAGTGATTAGTTTTTGAATTGATTTTGTTTTAAATTTTATATCGTTTTCTTTTTTTTAATAAAATAAAATAATTCTTATATTTTTTTTAATATATTAACTAAATATTAATAACTAAAAATAATAGATAATTTTGAACTAAAAGTAAAAATATTAATTTAAGATTTTAATTGAAAAATGATATGAAGTAATTAACACTTTCTTAAAAATCTTAATCCACGACTTATTAAACTTACCCTTTTTCGTACTTAGAAAATAACTTTTTGAAAATATTAAGTGTGGAATATTGAAAACATTAATTTAAGGTTTTAAAATTTTATAAATTTCATTTTATATTATGAATATAAGTAAAAAAGAAAATTGCTGAACATGCCCTCTCTCTCTCTACAAACAATAATAATAATATTATGATAAGATAAAAATAAAAATTAAAGAAAATAGTAAAAATGGTAATTTATAATAATAAAAATATATAATAATCTTTTAATAAGAATAATAATAATAAATATTTAATATTAAATTTATAAATGTTTATTATTATTTTATTTTTTTTTTTTATATTTAAAAGAAAACTAACGATGTTAATTTTCTTATTGTTATTAGATACTTATATTTTTATTATTATGCATGATGTTTTAGTTGTATATATATTTATACATATTATAATAATATTATATAATAATAATATATTATTATCTATAATATATATATATATTATATATCCGGTATATATTATATATATATATTATATATTAATTATTATATATTATATATAATATATATATTATATATATATATTATATATTACTATATATATATAGTATATATATATATATATATATATCTATTTATATAGTATATAATATTATAGATTCTTTGAAATGGAAAAAGAACGAAGAAAGCAGAGTACTCTTCAGATGTCAATAGTACTACAGAATGCGAAGAAGAGCAAAGATCAAGAAAGTTAAGAAAGAAAGTTTCAAAGAAAATTTTTAGTTCTTCAAGTGAGGAGGAAGAGGAAGAGAAAGAAAATACTTTGCCAAAATTTCCAACAGGATGGTTGAATGATAATAACGACAACTGTGTTGGTTCTACACCGGATAATGAAACCACAAATAGACAAACAGAGACATTGCAGAATTTGGAAAATGGATCAAATTCAAAAAATACTCGAACTATAATACACTCTGGTAAGTTTAAAGTTTACATATATTCCACAGCTTATAACATTATTTTATCTTTTTAATACGTCTTGTAAATACTGAAAGCAGATCAAAAATATTATATTTGTAATCCATTATCTTTCAACAGTCGGTGAAGAAAATAAAACAATTCTCAGATACATTGTCGGATTAAAAACACAAATGAATTCAATGGAAATGCAGCTGAATAGAATATCTTCAAATCAAACAGAAGCATTGAAGTTGTTGCAAATGCAGGAAAAATGTGGTGAAAGTAAGCAGCAATCAATATTTGAAGATAATATGGTTCACAAGCAGAAGGTCATGGTTAATTTTCCAGTGAAATGTTTGACTGAGCTGGAAGAAATTGAGGAAAAATTGACTAACCTTGAATTTAAAACGAATTTGGTAAGATAACTAACAATTTTAAATTCGCAATATTGAAAAATATGCTAGGAATTTTTTTAAGATTTCCACCTAGTACCGTTTGTGTTAGTAAATGTTTTGAGAACAATTAATTAGTTTGTGTGTAGCTTTACATAATATGTTGTTTATGTGTCGAGCAAAGTGCATTTGAGTATCGAATGTGATGGCTAGGAAAACTATGTCTTTATTGATGGGTATCATTGTGTTGTATAGTTGAACTGTGTGGTTTTTGTTAGATTCTCCTTTATCATGGGTAAATAGTGTGATGGAGAATTTCTGGGGTGAAGCTGACAAACTGTTATTGGTGAGCATATATATATATATATATATATATATATATATATATATATATATATATATATATATATATATATATATATATATATATATATAATTTTTTTTTGTTATTTTTTTATATATAAAATTTGTTGAATTTTTCTTTTCTTTTTTACAGACATATGAACTTAAACAAATAGGTGGAAAAAACATGAGGTCAATGGTATTCAACTTGTTGTATGCCACAATTTCCAATGCAGTAGCTATAGAATATAGTTGGGTTGGAGGAAAAAAGAAGAAACCTTTTTCAGGACTTAAACTAGCGGAGGTTTTTCAAGGTAAAAACTTTAAATTTTTTAAATGTAAATTAAGTTTTGTATGTGCTACTTTAAGTTCTTATATTCTATCTCTTGTACAGCACCAGCAATACGTCTCAAAAAAAACCATCGACAAAGAGTTTGAAAGTTGGGAACAATTTATATAGCTATATATATATATATATATATATATATATATATATATATATATATATATATATATATATATATATATATATATATATATATATATATATATATATAGTATATATATATATATATGAAACAAATGATTGAGAAAATGAGGGAGAAGAAGAATAAATTGTATTTAGGTTTTATGGATTTGCAAAAGGCGTATGATATGGTTAATAGGGAAGCTCTATGGCAGGTGTTTGTGATATATGGTATTAGTGGTAGGCTTTTGAATGCAATCAAAAGTATGTATGACGATAGTGAGGCGTGTAAGAATAAATGGTGTCAAAAGTGATTGGTTTAGTATTAATAGCGGAGTGAGGCAGGGTTGTGTTATGTCTCCTTATTTATTCAATTTGTATATGGATGGGGTTATGAAAGAATTAGAGGTGGGGGTGGCATGAAATGGTGTTAGAATGATGGAGAATAGAGATGAGTAGAGGGTGCCCTACCTATTGTATGCGGATGATTTGGTTTTGTGTGGCGAATCTGAAGAGAGTTTGAGAGGATTGGTAGATAGATTTGGCAGGTTGTGTAAAAGGAGGGGTTTGAAATTAAACGTTGATAAGAGGAAGGTTATGGTTGTGAGTGAGGACAGTCCTCAGTGTGAAGTTATGTTAGATGGTGAGCAGCTGGAACAGGTGTCTGAGGTATATGTTGGTTGAGAAGGGAGCGGATGATGCAGAGTGTAGTAGGAAAGTTGTGAATGGCAGGAAGGTGGTTGGTGCAATTAAATCGTTGGTGAATGTAAAGGGACTAAGTCTTCAGTGCGCTAGGGTCTTGCATGAAGTATGTTGTTACCTGTGTTATCGTATAGTAGTGAGACTATGGTCTGGAATAAGAAGTATATATCTAAAGTTCAATGTGTTCTGATGGACAATCTTAGGGGCGTGCTAGGTGTGAGAAGAATTGATAAAATGAGGAATGAACGTATTAGAGAGTTGTGTGGTGTGAAGAAAGGGGTAAATGAGAGAATAAATGAAAGTATGTTGAGATGGTTTGGTCATGTGGAAAGGATGAATGATAGTCGGTTGGTTAAGCGGATGTATAGTGGCGAGTGTGTTGGGAACAGACCGGCTGGGAGACCGAAGAAAAAGTGGATTGAGTCAGTAAATGAATGTCTGAAGGAAATGTGAGTTTGGCAGAGGCGAGAATAAAAAGGTGCATAATAGGTGAATGGAGGGTTTTGGGAGGGTATGGTTGTAGGCCAGCCTGCGCAAAGATATGAACCCTTACACATTCATCACTCCAGCAAATACACAACCATTCATCTTCACCACTTCCTTTCAACTTTGTCTCGGTATTAACACACCAGCATAGCCTTCCTACAATAATCAGTAACTAATTCCCCCTATAATTCCTACAATTCTATTTATCTACCTTACCCTTATATAAGGGTACTATCACTGATCTTCTCCAGTCCTTCGGGACTCTCTCTCTCTCTCTCTCTCTCTCTCTCTCTCTCTCTCTCTCTCTCTCTCTCTCTCTCTCTCACGTACACCGAAAAGCTTGCTAGTAGAAGAGTATGACGTTGTGTTGAAAGGAAAAGCCACACCACAAACCACTCATTTCATTATACCTTAAAAGAAAATACGATATGAGTATTCCTTCTTCCCGACGGAAACCCCCTATACAGGGATGAAATATATATATATATATATATATATATATATATATATATATATATATATATATATATATATATATATATATATATATATATATATATATATATATATATATATGACTCGCCGACTCTCATGCGAGAGAACGCTGGTTCAATCCTCCGCGTAGCTGTCTGAGTTTTATCTTCCTGGGGGTAAGAATTAAAACGGCTGCGAACACGTTGGGAGCACTGGTTTCGGACCGGCCTGACCTTAAGTTCGATTTCCTCAATTTTTACGTGTGTACCTCTGAAAGAGAGAAAAAAAGATAAAAGGAAGTTTATATATATATATATATATATATATATATATATATATATATATATATATATATATATATATATATTATTATATTTAATTATATATATATATATATATATATATATATATATATTCCAGATGTTGTACGTTATCATTATCCGAAGTTGACAAATGCCGAAATTGCTAATCCCATTAAAATTTTCCTTGTGAAAGCCAAGGAGAGGATCGAGAGATCAAAAAAGTAAGTTCTCAATTATCATCAATTAGCCTTAATTTGAAAGCATGAAAAGAAGTTATGAGGAAGATTATATTTTAATTTGAAAAATGTATAATTTGAATACCTTGGTTCTTGAATATTTAGTTCATTGTTTATTGCATGCAGATGATCAGTTTTTTATAGCGAATCAGAGGAAAGCCTGAGTAGATTGCTTGAGGGATTTGGCTGGGTATGTAAAAGAAGAGGTCTGAAAGTGAATGTGGATAAAAGTAAGTTGATAGTGATAGATAAAGATAGGACGCCATGTAGAATTAGTTTTGGATGGTGAGCAATTGGAACAAGTACTATGTGAGTTCAAATACTTAGGTTGCATGTTCGATGAAAAGGGAACGGATGATGCTGAGTGTAGTAGGAAAGTTATTAGTGGTAGAAAAGTAGCTGGAGTGAGTAGGTCCTTGGTAAATACAAAGGGACTAAATCTTGACTGTACTAGGATTTTACATGAGAGTATGTTGTTACCTGTGTTACTCTATTTTGGTGAAAGTATGGTGTGGAATGATAGGTATAGATCAAAGGTGTAAGCTATCGAAATGGATAATCTCAGAATTGTGTTAGGTGTAAAAAGAACATAAAATTAGGAATAAGTTTATTCTAAGTACATGTGGTGTGTAAAAGGGTATAAATGAGAGAATTAATGAGAATATATTAAAGATGGTTTGGTCATGTAGAACAAATGGATGTATAAAAGTGAGTGCGTGAAGCTTTAGAGCGGATATTTTGCTTGTGACTAACTTGCCCCTACAGGGCAAAGAAATGAGTGGCTGTTGCTGTGGCTTTTTCTTTCGACATTTTTGTCATTTTCTTCTACTAGCTATTTTTTTATCCGGTACAGCACGTACCTTAACCCCCTTACCTTTGGAGCTAAAAGGGAAAACAAAAATGAAGATGAATTTGAATACGAATACTGGAAGAGAAAGATTGAAAGATTGTGTTTACCGTATGAGTCATTAATGAATGATTTTGAAATGTAAGGTGAAATAAAATTATGATATCCACTTGACTCTTTGATGTGCACATGGATCATGTGATATATGCGTAGTTTGAAGCCGAGATGCAAGGGAAAGCATTCGATTGACCTTAAAGGAAAATAAATATATATTTCAAGCTTTTATGCAGATGACTGGAGAATCTGATGTGTGTGTAAGGAAACGTAGATCTCATGTATATAAAGTTGATGTTGGTTCCCTTTTCTATAGGAAACGTAACGAACACCCATGCGCAGATACGCTTACTCAAGAATAATCAGGGAGAATCTCGAGGATGAAGATAAGGTGGAACTTCGCGCAAAAATTGATTTTTTTTAATTAATTCATAAGAATATGTGCTAATTTCTGTAATTATATAATGTTATTCAAATTAAAAGAAAAAAAAGTTTACTAATTAACAAAACTCGATTTTATTTTCCCAATGTATTAATTAATTCTCTCTCTCTCTCTCTCTCTCTCTCTCTCTCTCTCTCTCTCTCTCTCTCTCTCTCTCTCTCTCTCTCTCTCTCTCTCTCTATATATATATATATATATATATATATATATATATATATATATATATATATATATATATATATATATATATATATATATATATATATTTATATATAAATTTAACTTTATATAATATATATATATATATATATATATATATATATATATATATATTTAATATATATGTATATATATATATATATATATATATATTTATATATATATATATATAAATATATAACTATATATATATATAATATATATATATATATATATATATATATATATATATATATATATATATATATATATATATATATATATATATATATATATATATAACTAACATATATATATATATATATATATATATATATTTATTATTTATATATTTATTTATTTTCCATCTCCCATGTAGGGCTTTCGCCCTGTCACTTGGACCAGCATTTTCTTCCTTCTGGCCCAGAAACTCTTGGTCCTAAAGCACTCTAGAGAAACGTTTCTGGGCGCAATGGTTTCCAATGCTAGTCCTTGAGTTATACACTCAGGTAGGGTTTCACCCTTTCAGTGGAACTAGCATCTTCCATTTAGCCTCGAAACTCGTTCTCCCAGAGCTCTTCAGAAGATCGTGCCTCTAGGCCATAAGATTCTAAAGCTGGTCCAGGAGTTCTGCACTCATAAAAGTAAAAGACCAGGTTGCTAGCCCAGTCACTCCTGAACTATGCGAAGAAAGAGAGTCTTCATATGTCCTGACTCTCGCGAATATCCATTCTTCTTATATTAGACATATCAATACTCCACCAGATACTACAGGTACCCATATATATATATATATATATATATATATATATATATATATATATATATATATATATATATATATATATATATATATATATATATATATATATATATATATATATATATATGTGTGTGTGTGTGTGGAATTTTGATTTCATGTACCTCTTGTAGCATGCCTATATGATTAGATTAACAGTGAATTTGAGTGGCCGGCGTTAATTAGATGTACGTGTTGGTTAAAGGTTATGATTGAAATTAAAGTATGTCATGATTAATAGTGAATCGTGTGTTTGAATGAATGTAGTGGAAAGTGAATGGTTTAAATTGACAGTGTAGCGAGGTAAGAACATGAAATATCTGTTCATTTAACTACCTGAGAACATTCTGTGAACATCCCCCTGAATTTTAAGAATGTTTCTAGAATATTCACAATGTTCAGGCAATATTTTGATATATGGTTTCTGCAATGTGTGGAATGCGTGTGACATATATGTTACCAATCTTCTCAAACGTTCTTCTGTATAACCTCCGAAAATAACAACAACAAAAATAACAAGCAAGGTACCCTCCACTCTATCATTTTAACAGGCCCTCTTCTGCCATCCCAATCAATAATTCTTTTCATCACCCATTCTATATGTAGAATAAAAGACATGGAGAAATAGCACTTCTTTATAAGGATGTGCTATTTCTCCATGTCTTTTATTCTATATATAGAATGGGTGATGAAAGAATTATTGATTGGGATGGCAGAAGAGGGCCTGTTAAAATGATAGAGAGTGGAGGGTACCTTGCTTGTTGTTTTTGTTGTTGTTAAAGATTGGTAACATATGTCACATATTCCACACATTGCAGGGACCATATATCAAAATATTCCCTGAACATTGTTAATATTCTAGAAACATTCTTAAAATTCAGGGGGATGTTCACAGAATGTTCTCAGGTAGTTAAATG
>JABUQX010003469.1:55000-56402 GCA_015478945.1 Trachelipus rathkii | reverse complement strand
ATTACCAATACTGACTACTTTGAACACAAAGATATTGAAGCATTTTTATGACAAAATTCATTCCGCCAATTGTAATGGAAGTACTGCTCTTTCATATCTGTGGGGAGGTTCTGGTTTCATCCTCATTTTGGCATAGGGTTCTTAGGTCAAAAGGCCAAAAGGCTTTAATAAACTGTTCGTACCTTTCCAGTTACACTTGACCCTCTATCTTTGGGGGCGCGATGTTAGTGCTCTATCCTAAATTTTCTTTTTCTATAGGTAGCCGGTCCCACGCAGGCGGCAGGTGCTCGAGGAGCTTGTCTCTCGCGTACCTCCACCTTTACATCGCCCTCGTAGCACTAGGGGTGCTGTTTCTGCACATAAGTTTTGTGTTGATATTGGTAACTCCAGGCTAGTTCGCTGCGATTCTTCCTTCTTTCCCGCCACATCTGTTCTGTGGAATTCTCTTCCATCTTCTGTGTGTTTCCTGCTGAATTTAATCTCCCCCACTTCGATGCCTGCGTCTGTGCTCATCTGCGTTATTTACGTTAGTTGTTAACTTCTGAGGCGTGCAACACCCCCTAATTGAATAGGGCTCTGACGGTGAGTGGTGGTGACAACTGTAAAAAAAAAAAAAAAAAAAAAAAAAAAAACGAAAAAAGAAGAATTAATTTTAATTTTAGGTACTGGTGTTGCCGGAAGCCCACGGTAGTCTGCGGGCGGTCTGCCGTGCATTGGGATCAAAATGCATCCCACCCTACGGTATTCGTTAATTAAAAAAAACTGTTATGCCGTCTACATTCACTCTATAAACTTTACGTAGATACATCAAATTTAAAGTGAAATAAATTGCCTAGGCTTACTCATTTTATAAGCTTAGAAGTGAAGCCCAAAAAATTATATATCAATTTATTTTTAGTTATTTTTAATATTAATTAAATTTAATTTGAAAATTCACAATTACAAAGAAAGTTTGTGTCTTTTTCTGTTTCATAAATTTAGGATCATAAAATGCATTTATCAGTTTTACCAACTTTTCAAAGCTTAAATTTTTGAATGCCCCCTGGTTTAATACAGTAACTATATATATATATATATATATATATATATATATACTATATATATATATATTATATTATATATAATATATTAATATATATATATATATATATATAATATATATTATAAACAAATATATGATATAAATAGGATTAATATTAAAATAGTTATAAGTTATATATAATGTATATATATATATATATATATATATATATATATATATATATATATTATGATATAATATATATATATATATATATATATATAATATATATATATATATATATATATATATATAAAAATTATATATATATATATATATATATATATATATATATATATATATATCAAATACAACTTTACA
>JABUQX010003469.1:42500-50000 GCA_015478945.1 Trachelipus rathkii | reverse complement strand
TATCATTTGCTAGGGCATGGTAAGATGATGTTCTAAGTCGATGGAAACCAATTAATGAAGATAGTTCTGAGAAAAATTCACTTTCAAACTGAGGTCCGAGATCCGTGATGACATATAAAGGTATGCCAAATCTAGAGATCCATTGTAAGAAAACGTTAGAGACAGATTTTGCAGTGGTGTTTAAGAAGGGGAAAAAGGCTTCCATCCTCTTGTTGTCTAAAATCAGTACAAGTGACAGAAGATATCGAAATGTTTGCTGAATGATTCTTGAGTAAGCGGGTGGTTGGAGGTAAAGGTTGAACAATGTCAATGTGTACGGTTTCAAAGCGCTGGGAAGGAATTTCTAATGGAATAACAGGTTGCTTTGTATGGCGTTGAATCTTGGAGCTTTGACATTGATGACAAGATTCAGTTCATATACAAATATCTTTATCCATGTTGGGCCAGAAGCAGCGCGTCTTCACTAATCGAAGAGAAGCTTTGACACCTGGATGAGACATGCCATAGAGATCTTGAAAAACTTGTTCATGATTTTGCTTAGGAAGAAATGGACGAGGATCAGGAGTTGTAGTTTCGCACCAAATTTGAAGATTGTCATAAAGTGGAAAAGCATGAAGTCTTGGCTTGTAAGTTTGTAATTCTTCATCAGTGGCTTGTGATCGTGCTATAGCATGAAGATCAACTGGATCGATGGAAGTATATGATATGGAGCGTGACAAAGCATCAGCTACCACGTTATCTGATACTTTAATATATAAGGTTGAAGAAACGTATTCTAAAATGATAGAAAGATGTCTTTGCTGGCGATTGCTCTTTGCTGGATTTCTGCTATAAAAAGCGGAGACAAGGGGTTTATGATCTGTACAAAAGACGACATCTGTACCTTCTAAAAAGTGTTTAAAATGAAGAACAGAAAAATATGCTGCTAAGAGTTCTATGTTGAAAGGTGAATATTTTCTTTGTTGGGTATTCAATTTCTTGCTGCAAAAAATCAATAGGTATTGATTCACCATCAATCATCTGATGCAGTGCAGCTCCGATGGCGACTTGGGAAGCGTCAGTGACCAGTTGGAGATGAGTGACATCAGGATAAGAGAATTGGAGAGCTGCTGCGTTAGCTATGGCAGTTTTAATTTCCTGAAATGCTTTAGAGGCTTTCAGAGACCAAAAAAGAGAACTAAATTTGTTAGGACAAAGTTTGGCCAATTCCGAAATCGGAAAAACCAAATTAGCAAAATTAGGAATGTTGCTCTTGATTCTCTGAGAAAACTAATAAGTCATCCAAATGCACAAAAAGAAAAGGAATATCTCGAAATATTGAATCCATAAAGCGCTGGAAAGTAGCTCCAGCATTACGAAGCCCAAAAGGCATAGAAACAAACTCAAAAAGACCAAAAGTGGTCGTAATGGCAGTCTTTTCTATGTCTTCTGGATGAATAGCAATCTGATGATATGCTCGTAGAAGATCTATCTTACTGTATACTTGCGTACCGTGAAGTTTATGAGACAAACTGTTAATATATGGGAGAGGATGACGATCTGGTTTTGTCACAGAATTTAAAGTTCTAAAATCACCACATGGACGCCGTTCACCTGGAGCTTTTTTAGGAACGATGTGAAGAGGTGACGACCAGGGGGATTTAGAAGTACGAATAATACCAGCTTTTAAGAGAGTACTAAACTCTGTTTTTGCAACTGCTAATTTATCCTCCGTTAGACGACGAAATTTAGCATAAACAGGGGGAGCTTTACTTGTCTCTATACGGTGAAAAATTTTAGATTTATACTCAGAATTTTGTTAAGGAATAATTGGTGACGTTAGAGATGGGAAATCCTCCAAAAGTTGAGTTACTACAGGCTGAGAAGAAAATGTATTAAAAATGGGAGATGGCACAGAACCATTTTGAATTCGAATAGGAGCCTGTAGGTTCGTAGTGGAATCCAAAATAAGTTTTTGACCACAATCCAATATTAATTTTAAAATGATGGAAGAAATGCCATCGCGTAAGAAGGGGGGTTGCGTATGTCTCAAACTAGAAAGTCCTTGAAATTTATGGCGAGGGATGTAACGTAAAAATGCTGTAACGTTCACCATGACAACTAATAGGCAGTAATTATTGTGCTTGGCAGTACATGAAACTGGCGGTAAGGAGAAAGAGAAAAATACGTCCCATCGATGTAGGAAGGGCTGTTATAGCTTGCGCAGTATCGCAATAAAAAGTCTATGGTTTTTTTCGCAAAAATTGAAGCAGGCAGTTTTGAATGCGAGCCCAAGATGGCGCTTAATGGATCTCGCTTTATTCGCTTTTTGAAGTAGGAACAGATGATGAGGCATGAGAAGATGCAGGTGAAGAAGGTCTAGAAGAGGGATATATTTGTAAGCCTTGTTTGTTTGGCCATTGACACCAAGGCTTGCAATTCCTAGCTTGTGTACCAAAATATAAGTGCGATCGACAAACTTAAGGTTTCTGATCGCTATGAAACGGTTTAAGGCCAAAAGGAATAGAAGATTTTGAAGTAGTAATTTAGCCTTTAATGAAAATTTGTTAACAGGATTTGTAACTACAGGAGCTCTAGCAGCTCGCTGCAGGTTTGAGATCGCAAGGATTGGTAAATGGTAAAAGATCGTTGGCTAATGCGCCTAATTATTCCAATGAGAGGGAGGTTTGGGCGGAAACAACAGGACGAATAGAGATAGGAAGAGCGTTAAGAAAACGAAGGCGCACGATATCTTCACCGATATTTAATTTAGAAGCTAAATTTAAAATGTCGCGAAGATACGCAGACGGTCTACCAGTAAAAGGTTGTTTGGTCAGTAGCTCCTGAAACATTTCTGCTTTACTCTGCTCGAATAGGGAAATGATAGATTCTTTAAGGGAAGAATAATTTTTATTCTCGAGTTCAGAAGGAGAAATGCGAGAAACAACTTCTGCAGGAAGGTTAAAAAGAGTGTGATATAAACGAGTTTGTTCCGAAGTAGTTCTAGCAAGGAAAAATTGAGCCTCTAAAATGTAAAACCAAGAAGAAACCCCAGCCTCTAAAAAATAAGAGAACTTTAATCCTTACCTGAGCCAAAGCAGCAGTGTCCGATTCCTCGTTGCCCGACATTGTGATATTAAGTTGTGTTGAAAGTTTTGAAGGGTTGATTGAAGGTGCTGGGTGCTCTTCTTCTTGTTCTTCAATTGAACTACTCCGCGGTCACCAATTATATAGGGAAGGGAGTGGAAACTTGTTGGCTTCTTTTAAGAGCAAGGCCCTATATACAGTAATTTAATGACGGAGATTTAAAAATCCAGATTTTATCTGATATATTTATTTAACATGAATAACAAAAGTACCCTTCTGTTGAGATAGTGCTTTCTTTTTTTTGTAAGTTCGTAAGTCAATCAGTAGTTACGGACTGTTCCCGCCGCGCGTTTTACCTCCTAATGGCCTGATTTTCTTTTTGAATTCCCTTGTCCAATCGAGATTGAGTCGGCGGTCTTATCCTGAATTTTACCTCCCTTGCTTGGAAATTTAGCGTTTTCTTAAAAGTTTCTGAGAGGGAGAATCTAGAGAGGAGTATGAGTTTAGTTCTATTTCTTCAGATTGTCTTCTGATTCATTTTTGATTGGTTCAGTATCTCAACAGGGCGAGTTATATATGCTTTTGTTTGAACTTATGTTAAAATTATGCTCACGTAAATCTTAGCATAAGTATTAACATAAATATAAATTTTAATTTTTTTTATAAATAGTTATAATTGAGGGTGCTATATATACATATATTAACGTACATATTTATCTATAGTATATTTCTATATATATATATATATATATAATATATATTATATATTATATTATTATAATATATAATATATTATAATATATATATATTATATATATATATATAATATATATATATATATATATATATCTATAATAATTATAATATATATGAACGTTATAATCAAATATGGATGCAGCTTTCGTTATATACACAAATACGCCACCATTCTATATATAATAATATATATAGTATTATATATTAATTTATATATATATATATATAGGTATAAATATATATATATATATATATTATATATATATATATAGAGAGAGAGAGAGAGAAGAGAGAGAGAGAAAGAAAGTTCTATTTTAAATAATAACTTGCCTTTAGGCTTTAATATATATCATATATTTATATATAAGTATATACTATATATATATATATATATATATATTATATATATATATTATATATATATATATATATATATATATATATATACTATATGTAATATACTATATATAATATATATATATATATAGTTTAATTTCAGTAGTAAAATTGGCTAAAAAACTCTCAGGGACGTATAAAGTAAATAAATTGGTTGATTGGTGTTATACCAATATTATTAGGGAGTAGCTGAAGTACTCTTCACGTTCATTAATTCTCTCTTTAGAGTTTAAAAATGAACTCGTTCCTTTTTTTTCTTTATTTTAATCATTTTTCCTCCTTTTCTTTCTAGTCTTTAAACAAAAAAGAAATGAAAATTTCTTTCAGACTTCGAGCACAAAAATCTATATTAAGTATTCTAAAGTACCTGCCGTTACTTTCTTTGATTAAATATAATATAATATATATATATATATATATATATTAATATATATATATATACTATATTATATAATATATATATATATATAATATATATATATATATATATATATAAATATATATATATATATATATATATATATATATAATATATATATATATATTATATATATATTATATATATAATATATTATAATATTATATATATATATACTATATATATATTATATACTATATATATATATATATATATAATATATATGATAAGAGTGGGCTGGGAGTTAACTACTCTTTAATCTTCTTTCTACTCGTGGCTAAGTCAACGCATCCAACATACGTCGTTAACACTATTTAAAACTTATCTCTTTATTTGTAAGGGAATAAAAACTCAGGTTTTTGGTTTAATTTGATAGATATTTTAAAACCTTAGGTTCGACTTATACAAACATTCTGGATCGTCGCAACCAATTATATAAATCATTATATAAAATACTTGCCAGAGTTATGATAGTTTGCCCTTCTTAAAGCAAAATTATTGTAAGATTATGCATAAAAAATAATTAAGATGCCCTAAGACGAAAAAAGACCGCGAATCTTAGATTGGACGAAAAATTCAGAGGTAATTAGCATAATCTAAGAAAATATACAATTGTATTAATTAAATATTTTTATAAGATAAAAAAAAAACATTATTTCATAAAAAAAATAATATAATAACATTTAATTAAAAAACAAATTTTTAAAAATTAAAATCAATACATACATGTTCCCAAAAATTAGTTAAAGTTCTCAAACCATTTTCTGTTATATTTTCTCTAATTCACTTTTTATATGCAAAGGTCTAATTTTTTATGTATTTAGGCAAGTATTTGTTAAAAAGAAATATTATTTAAACAATTACTTTGAGCACTATATATTACTCCGGTCCCGAAAACGCAGAGCGCTCAAAATACTAAATTTTATATAATAAGATCACTGAATTAATCACTAAATATTATTTAAACACAATTATTATTAAATTTTTAATACATTAAAATGCACTTTTGTTTCTGTTGCTCAATAGATGAAGTGTCCGTCTGGGAAGGCGAATCAATCACCGATTGAGGAACCATCAGTGAGGATGAATCGACATCCGTGAAGGCGAATCCACATTCGGTGAAGGAACCATTGGCGAAGGCTGATTCACATCCGACTGTATTAAACTTGATGTTGAATTCTCTGGTACAATTTTGAAGGAAGTATGAATCACCAAGAAGAATACAGCTTGAATGAAGATAATACAGTGACAGTGGGTAATAAGGTCCTCCATATAGTAAACTATCAACTAAATATTGAAATTGAATTCCTCATCCCATTCTTCTATAGAAAACGCAATATATATATTATATATATATATAATATATATTTATATATATATATATAATATATATATATAATATATATATATATATATATATTAATTAATTATAAATAATATATATATAGTATATATATTTAGTATTTATATATATATATATATATATATATATATTTATATATATTATTATATATATATAGATGATAATATATATAATATATATTATATATATACTATAATATATATATATAATTATATATATATATATATATATAATATATATATATATATATATATATATATATTTATATATATATATATATATATATTATATATATATATATATATTATAATATATATATATATATATATATATAATATAATATATATATATATATAATATATGATATATATAATCCTAACTACCATTTCCGCTAGATAGAGCTCATCGCGCCTGTCAGTTAGTACCAGGCATCTTCTCCTCCCCTTCCTGGCATCGAAACACTTGATCTTAGAAACACTCCAGAAAACTATTTTTCGGCGCAATGGTTTCTTGGATGTCTAGTCCTTGACGTTATACACTCAGGTTATGGTTTTCAGCCCTTTCAATGGACCGCTAGGCATCATTCTTCCATTCTGATTCTCAAACTCGTTCCCAGAGTTCTCCAAAAGATTTTCTGTTTCCTAAGCATCATTAGCCTCCAATGCTGGTCCCTGATAGGTTCAAGCAAGAAAAGTTAAAAGGCCGGGTTGCTAGCCCTGTCGGCCCCTAGAATTGAGAAGAGCGAATAATTCTTCTTTAGACACGTGAACGTGCCAAATATCCCTTCTTACATATATAATATAGTAATATATATATATATATATAGTAAAAATAAGATATATAATATATATATAATATATATGATATGATATATATATGATAATATAAATATATATATATATATTATATATTATTAATAATTGTATATCTTATGCAAGTAAGAATATTTAATAACAGATACAACCCTAATACCAACGTAGTTATTATATTCGAGTTAAGAATAATAAATTTACGACAGTAAACTTTGAATTGATAAATGTTATGTGTTTCAAATGAATAAATAAATGGGAATTATCACCTATAAAAAAAAAAGATAGGACGTAACAACTTCACTTGTTGATAACTAGAAAAACTTCTTATGCCAATTAGTTCGCAAAAGGAATTATTGAAATTGTTAGTTTCACACGCGGTTGTAATTTAGTTAATACCCCAACTGGGCCTCTTTAGTATGGTGTAAGATAAATTTCCTTTAGCGCATGCGTATTGAGAGGCCTATTCAATTTACGAAGATACGAAGATAAGAGTTGCTTGAGATAAAGCGTTAGTTTTAAATGAAAGAATAAAAAGCGGTTACAAAATGGGCACTTGATGAAGTTAGCTTTAATCACCAGCGTTTATAGGCCTTAGTGATCAATACGATATTTAAGAGCTTTTTTTATACTAACCACTTAACAAAATAGGAAGGGAGTATTTTAAAAGCATCCACTTCTTTCGAACGATC
>JABUQX010003469.1:0-37500 GCA_015478945.1 Trachelipus rathkii | reverse complement strand
CTTAGGATATTGAGATGATAAGCATTACAAGCTGAAAGATCAGCTGTGAGATCGTATGCATATAAATTACTGTTTTCAGCATGTCTTGAGATCAACACCTGTACCGTTATCGCTGCAAGATACAGTATTAGCAAATAAATCGTAAAAAGGACGCGAACATTGAGAATGGGAGTCTTCATATATCATCTCATAATCACGACCGTATGGTTGACCATTCACATGCAAACTGATACCCCTAAGGCCGAAATGGGTAAATTTAAAGGCTGACTTTCCATAGTTTCCTGAATAAGCATCGTGTTCTACAATTCCTATTATTACCTTCTGAAGCTACCATTGACGATGTTAGGTATATTAATACTCGATAATCCTTGGGTAAAGTTAAAAATTTTAGTCTCAATTCTCTTGATTGGATATTTTGCTGTATCGGTCAAAAGAGATTTCTCTATTTCCATATGTTTAATGGGAGATAATTTCACTTTACGTACATATAGATAAGCATCCAGTAATTTAAAGATAGGTTTTGGAGCGGTAGTTGTTGCTAAAAGAGCGCTTTTAACATTAAGAGCAAATTCAGGTGTAGATCTAGTTAACCTGATACGGGTGTCCACTGATGGTAGAATAAGTCTTTTCTGAGAGAATATATCACCGTTTACACGTCCATAATATTCATACGTGTTATTTTTAGACTTAGCAGCATCGGTTCTATGTTTCTCTACATCTTTTAAATTGTAATATCCGCATGATTGCAGATGAGACTCCTTCGCATCTTGAGAATAATTTAGTAAAGTTTCAATATAACTTCGATAAGGGTAACTTGCAGCTGATGCTCCTAGAGATGTTTCATTTAAAAACACCTCAAGTTGATTAAAACACGTATACAGGAAATTTGTCTCGGAGTACACTACGTGATCGGTTCCTGTGAGATCTGAACCATCTTCGTTTACTAACTTAGTCTTCAGATATAAAAAACACATTCGAAGGGTCAAGATATTGGTCAGAAGTGCCTGGGATATTGAATTCGAGAGGTACATCAGTATTTGTGATCGCGTGAACGGGGTTAATACTAATAAAATTGACTGCACTCACGCTTGATCTGTGTAGAGTTCTGAGAAGAGATCCAATTCACTCTTACAACAATCTGGACTGGAGGGATGGAGGAAATGCATCTTGCTGGTGCAGTCGTCTGACGTATAATGAAGAGAGATTTGTTTAAACATTCCTTATATACGAAATAGTTACAGGTTGTCATTATTTATATAAAAAAAGTTACCACTTATCATCATTATTAGAGAGCAAACACATCAAAACACTTTTTCTTTAATGTCCCTTTCCTATTCCTCTTTTTACGGCGACCTACACCTTGACCAGTCATCTTACGTCGTATTTTTCGTTTAACATCATCTAACATTTCATCAGAAGCATCGGCTAGTCGACGTTTTACAGCTGTTCGAGGGTCGACACCTCCCATAATATCCTGGAAAGTATCTATACCTGTCCTAGCTGCTTTTTTAGCGAGGTATTTACCTCCTGATTTAAACAAAGGGATAGCACGTCTGAACAACGAAGCAAAAAATCCACCTAAACCATATCCCCTCTGCATTCTTGAACCCCTGAAAACTCTTTCTCTTTCCATTATTATTATTATTTAACGGAGCTTCCTTCTTATGTGTACTTTACACACTGCTGTCCCAATTGTGAATGGGTATGGATTACCTTCCACGTCTCTTATATAAATACGAATCGAGCTCAGTTGGGTCTTACTCAATGGTAAGTAGTGAACATTAGGAAATGTTACGACTTTACTATCTTTAGGAAAATGTACTACTCTTAACAAAGAGGCTTTAGTATTCCCTACATACTGATGGTCTATAATATCTGTATAAACATAGGCCATACCTGGATCTTGAAACATCTTAGAAGGCATGCATACAAAATGTAATGAACTCTCAGTGTCATTTTTTGAGACATACTCTTCCATCGTTGGTATATAACGTATTAGATCCTTTAGAGATGGTTTGATATCGTTATTTCTCAATATTGAGTCTGCATGTGAGTAACTACAATTACGAAACCAGGTTGAAGGGCGGAAAATAAATAAACTTCTATCTTTCAGGTTCACATTAGTTTGAGATTTTAAGGTGATTAACACGTTATCTTCGTTAACGGATTTATTAACAAGAAACACTAAATCTTTACATAACTGACTTGCTTCAAATTTTTTGTTTAAGTCTATGAACACATCAGTAACCGATTTATAGAGACCGCGGTTTATTAAATATCTTTCAAAGAAATATTCTTTGTCGGCTCGTTTGATGACCGCCATATCAGCGTTAATTTTTAATACATTTTTAACATTATCAACATTTCTAAATATCGTAAACGCCATATATGAATCAGGCCTATTCTCTATATCGGCGTCGAGAATTATTTCACTTAATCCTACTTCATACATTTCTCGTTCGAGTTTTATGGGGTTCAATAACTCTGTAGTAAAGTCTGATATTTTATTTTCCGGATGTAGATCCATAGAAGCCGATGAAGGCAGCGTTAAATAGAAATGATCTTCACTCTCCATGTTCACAAAGTAAACTGATCAATGTTTCTTAAGTTCACTAGCATTTATATAACTATTAAACTTCGCTGGGTAACCTACCCATTTGACAAGATACTGTTTATTTTACCTTTTACCTTTAAGATCCTAATATTTTTTCTATTTGTTATTCATTACTCTTAGATCAAAATTTATTTTCTGTATTTTCTTCTTGTTTTTTATAACCCCCTCTTTTTTTTTCCCCATCTAAATCTTCAAGATAGTATAATTTTAACCCGTCTCTTGGGAATTCTCTGATTGTATCTACTTTAAAAACTTCTCTTGACCATCCTGCTTCGTACCCTTCTGAAAATTTTTAGTAACCCTAGACAACGTCTCGCATAATCTTCCTATTAATACCTGTGTTATCTTTTATTTTGCCCTTTGGGTCTACTAGGTACAGAAGGTTTTGTCTTTACCATCTCTAGAGGGGTCTTCTAATTGATTCTATGATTAAGACCTATTGTAAGGAGTAAGCCCAAGTCTTTCAGTTATATCTATTATGACTTAAATGTAGTTTCATTTTCGTGAAATACCTATGCATTCTTTCTTTTATAGTTCTTTGTACTCTTTCCACTATTGCAGCTTTATTAACGGAGAACGTATTGTAGTACCCCATATCATATTCTGTAACTATTTCTTGAAACTCCTTACCTAAAAATTCTTGACCTTTATCTGTCCATATCATTTGAGGATATCTGTTATCCTCATTTATAATTTCTCTTACAGCTTCAGCAACAGTTTTCGATCTTTTATCTTTTAAAACCCTTAACCATAAGTATCGGGAATACACATCTATCACAAAAAGAATGTATTGATAGCCGTCATTATAAGCTTTATATTTTATCATTTCAGTCAAGTCAAGTTGCCAGACATTATCTAAGTGAGAGGCTACTGTTTTTCGTGTTGGGAATTTTTTCCGTATAGGTTTATGTAGAGTAAAAGCATCCTCTCCTTCTAAATATTTTTTCAAATCTTTTTTATTAATATGAGGAAACTTTGACGCAAATCTTGAAAAGCCTCCATAACTGTAAGGTTGTTTTACATCAAAGTAATATTTATCGACCGCCTCCTTAGCCTCCATGACTCACAATGACATTAACAATAAAAATTATATTCATTTATACTGAAAGGTGATATAAAAACCAAATGTATATGAAATATTTTATTTTAACTACAAAATAATATTAACTATTTTAAATTACAAGTCTAAAAACATAGCAGATGTATACAGAAAAATAACATAACTTATATACATTATTTTAAATTACAAACAATACAATCATATAAAAAAAAGCACAATAAATAATTATTAACTAATCCATTTTGAAGCAATGGATGTTTTTTTTCTTATTCTACCTGCACTTGAACGTAATGTGTTTCTACTTAGCAACTTAAATCTGTCCGATGCAAAAGAAGTACCAGAAGGACTCGCATCTGGTCTAGGAGACATTGGAATATTATCCAGATCCGCTAATCTTTGTTTATTCTGGATTAAAGTTCTTGGAAAATTAATAGTCTGAAGTTCTTGTTTGATCCTATTCCAGCCTGTTACAGGAGCCTTCTTCCAATCACGCGAAAGATCGGATATCAAGTCAACAATATTCGAACCAGCTATTGTTTCTCCATCAATAATGATTTGACCGAGTTCATTCCATGTAATCTGATCTTTTAAAATATTATATAGAGCTAAACCCGTTTTCTTACTTCTCATTGGTAAGCTTTCCTTGAGTACATGTTTAAAATTATCTTCTCTCTTCACTTCAATCTTAGTATCTGTTGCTAGAGCTGAATCTTCCTTAGGTGAATTAAATAAAGCTTTTAGATCTACTAATTTTTGTATAGCATTTTGATATAGGATTCTTTTTTCATGAATGTTAACATCAGAGTTTAATATTCGATACAATTCCTTCTCGTAATTATTTATCTGCTCAACTTGCGGATCATATAAACTCAAAGGTTGCTGTTGGAGCAACTGTTGATAAGGGTTATACCCGATCTGTTGTTCGAACTGTTGTTGTTGTTGTGGCTGTTGTGGTTGTTGTTGTTGTTGTTGTTGTTGTTGTTGCTGTTGTTGTTGATGTTGTTGTTGTTCTTGTTGCTGGTGGTTATTGTTGTGTTTTGTTAGTTGTTGTGGGGTGTGGTGTTTGTTGTTGTTGTTGTTGTTGTTGTTTTGTTGTTGTTGTTGTTGCTGTGTTGTGTTGTTGGTTTGCTGTTGTAGAGGTAGGGTTTCTGTGTTATATTTCATCTTCTCATAATCGCTGTAGGGTAAAACCACTACCTTCTTCATCATTGAGCAAGCCACTTAGTTATCAAAGGGGCTATAACGGAAAAGAGTAAAGGTAGGAACACACCTCCGCCTTTCTGTAATAGCTTCTTTTTATTTTTAAGCTTTCTTACGTTACCAGCAAGTTTTTTAATGATGCTTCTATGACGACGCAGCTTTACCTTCTGAGGTCTGTTTAAAGGAACATTTCCTTTTATAAGATTTAGGCATACTTCTGCTATACATTGTAAAGTTTTCATCTTCACAGATCAGCTTACGTTTTTCAGAAGGTTTCAGGTTTTTAAATTTTCTCATAAAAGGTAAATAATCTGCTACTAGAGTACTCATTATTCAGGTATGTATACTATCTCAATCTCGTTAGGCAAGATATTTGTACGAAGTAACACTCTATGCGTGTTCTTAGGATAAAGCTCACAGAGTAAATAACCGTGAGGTTTAGATGTAACTTCTTTATATACTTTTAGGAACTCTTTACGTTGAGTAGGGGAACATTTGGTAGCTACAACATTACCTGAACTCATATCTTCTTTGCCCGAAACAAGATGTAAATAACTGTGCTGTTTAAAAGAACATCACGCATATACTTATCTGATGTAAAAGAATGTTCTGAGTTTATAAAAAATACCAGTGATGTTTAAATGAATGTGAGTAACTGTAAAAGTTTCTCTATATCATCATTCAATTTATGCATCAAATCGTCAAGGATAATAATTTTATGACCTGGTAAACATGAAGAGCTTTTATATCATTATAAACCTCGTGAAGTGAATTAACATCTTGTAATCATTTAAACTTTTCTTTGTAAAACACGTGTAAACCCATATGATTTAACAGGCTTTTGTTCAAGACCTCAAACCTCTTTTTAAAATGTTTAATAACAGAAAGATTTTCCCGCAGCTGTAGGACCAGAGGGGGGGGGGGGGGGCACAAGACACGTAGCTGCGAAGCACGGAACCATAAAATTTACCAACGTCCATTCTAGATTGACACCTGAACACTAATGAATTTAAAAAGGTTTGCATTATGTTATAACGCTTTAAAATAAAAAACTTGTTTTCTTTTCCTACTTTTAACCTACTAACTTATTTATACTACTAAGAAAAATAGACTTGAATCAATAGATCAAAGATCAATAGATCAATAGATCAATAGATCCAATAGATCACGGATGCGACAAAGGGTGGTTGGGATGATGGTTATTACTTGATTTACTATTTAGGGTATGTAAAACATAACAATTGTAGTAAAAATATGACTTGAATCAATAGATCATAGATCAATAGATCATTAGATCAATAGATCACGGATGTACAGAAGGGTGGTTGGATGATGGTTTGATTTACTGATTTACTGCTTTAGGGTATGTAAAACATAACAATTTTAATAAAAAATATGACTTGAATCAATAGATCAATAGATCAATAGATCAATAGATCAATAGATCACGGATGGACAGAAGGTTGTTAGTATGATGGTTGATTACTGATTTACTGATTTAGGGTATGTAAAACATAACAATTTTAGTAAAAATATGACTTGAATCAATAGATCAATAGATCAATAGATCACGGTTGGACAGAAGGATGGTTGGATGGTGGTTTGATTTACTGATTTACTGATTTAGGGTATAAAAAACATAACAATTTTAGTAAAAATATGACTTTAATCAATAGATCAATAGATCAATAGATCAATAGATCAATAGATCACGGATGGACAGAAGGGTGGTGGAGAGGGCAGTTTGATTTACTGATTTACTGATTTAGGGCATGTAAAAACGTAAGTTTTTACGTTATAAACATGAAAAGCATAAAAGATTTTAGTAAAAACAAAAATAAATTAAAAAAATAAATAAATAAAAAATAATAAATTTTTGAAAAAAAATTAAGTTGAAAACAAAAGCTCACTCGTAAAAGCTGAAAAAATTATAAAATTTATTAAAAGAAAACTGAACCGTTTGGCGTTTCGCGCTGCTGGTTTGCGCCGCGTGATCGCGCCTGCGGCCCGCGCGCGCCAGTTTTCCGCGCCGGATTGCGCGTGCCTTACGCACACGCCAGCCCGGGGCCAGCTGTCGGAACTCTTCTCGCAGGGGTCTTCAAACCATCATATTCGAAATCTATGACCTTATAAACATATATTTTGATACCAATATTGTAATATTATACAAATATTTATTAACTCAGCACCGCACCGGAGCAAGCACCGGAGCCGGTGGCCGGATCCGAATCCGGATCCGTATCCTACTTACTCATTCCTCCTCTATACTATTTCCAAATTTCAACCTTCTACGATCATTTCAATTTTTAGGGGGGCCAGCACCCCCCCTCTACTAAGTGAGGTGCGGTGCGGTGCGGTGCTGTGCGGTGCGGTGCTTAGCGGTTTGTGTGCTGTGCGGTTGCGGTGCGGGTCTTGCAGGGCCATATACAGTTATAATATATATATATTTATTTATTTATTTTTTATTTAATTTTTATTTATTTATTTATTATTATTATTTATTTATTTATATATTTATTATTTATTTTATTAATTTATTTATTAATTTTTATTTATTTATTTATTTTTTTTTTTATTGTTCCGAAGAAAAAACCTTCGGTTTTTTTTCGTCGATCGAAGGGGTAGAAATTCCCACATTTGACATTCAAAACCCTTGCCCTACTACTATTATTATTATTATTATTATTATTATTATTATTATTATTATTATTATTATTATTATTATTATTATTATTATTATTATTATTATTATTATTATTATTATTATTTTTGATGTTGGCATTTCCTTTTTACAATAATATATAATATATAATATATAAACTCCATATGTTCACACATTTAATAAATATATATATATCTTACATAATATATATATATATATATATTATATATATATATATATATGATATATATATATAGTACAATATATATATATATATATATATATATATATATATATATATATATATATATATGTATGAGTTCACGTATGGCTCAGTGGTATAAGGCCAGCTTTTTGACTCTCCTTAAGAGTGCGAATTTCCTCTCAGTTATGAGTTCGAATCCTCGTTCGGCCACCCGAACGGAACATTAAAAATTGCCGTCAGTAGGAGATTTTCCGTAATATTTACGTATTGCAGCTTACGACGTAGTGTATTACACTAATCTCAATACACACACATCATTACAAACATAGCCAACACATACAAGAGAACAATCTATTCCCATTCCAATCACTCTTCTCATGCTTCTCGCATTGGAAAGGCTGCATATTAGGATGCAAACCCAAGCCATCTGTGGCAAGCACTCTGACAACTTTGCGCTGAAGCAGGGATTGCTATCGGGCCTCAATATCCTTGCCCTTTACCACTTGATCATAAACCTAATTACAAATACTTTACCTGATCAATTTCCAATCTCATGATTGAGGCTAGTTTTCGATCTCGGGATTGAGGTTACATGGTGAGTATGACAGGATATATATATATATATATATATATATATATATATATATATATATTATATATATATATATATATATATATATATATATATATATATTAATATAAAATATAATATATATTATATATAAATATATATTAATATATATATATATATATATATATATATATATATTATATTATATATATATATATATATATATAATTATTATATTATATATAAATATATATAATAATATATATATATATATAATATATATATAATATATATTATATATATATATATATATATATATATATATATATAATAGTATATATATATATTAATATATATATTATATATATATATATATTATATATATATATATATAATATATATATATATATATATATATATATAATATATATATATATATATCTTTATATATATTATATATATATAATATATTATATATATATATATATATATATATATATTATATATATATATATATATAATATATATATATATATATATATATATATATATAAATCACACAAAATTAGGAAATTTATCTTCTTCATAAACAAAATTTGATCCTAAAATGTTCTAAGCGACCCTTCTGACTTACCTCCTTTATAAATCTAGAGATTGAATTATAGAATTCATCGGCACTAAGCAACAGCGCATGTTATGTTGCGACAATTTTTTTCAATTAATATTAATATGTTAGGCTCCCTGCTCCACCTCTGATCTAATATCATCATCCAGTGGAGTCTCACTTAAGGGGAAGATCCAATTATTGGGGATTTTGGGACCCCATTTTAGCCCCCACCTAAAAATGGACATAAAATTATTAATTTTTAGACAACTTTGATGTGGTAAGAAGCAAACCGCAGCTTTTTTTGACCTCTAAAACGTTATTTTCGCCTTTACAGAAACATCTTGTTTTATGACAATGTTTTAATGAGACTTATGAAGCTCTAGGGTGGATTTTTCTAACCGCTGCGAGTTCTTAATAAACGGTTTAAAAGGGCCGGTAATGTTGAGCTTTCTTTTCGACTTGTATCATATTCTTCTACTACTTTTCTGTTTCCAGTCCATGTGTTGCACCTTACCCCAAGTCTTGGGGAGAGAAGGTGGGTTGATGATGCTGATATATATATATATATATATATTGTATATTATTATATATTTATATAGTATATATATATATATATATATATTATATTATATATATATATATATATATATAAAATATATATTTTATAACTATATATATTGTTATAGATAGATAGAGAGATAATATATATATATATATATATATATATATATATATATATATATATATATATATATATATATATATATATATATATATATATAAATATATATATATATATAGCTATATATATATATATATATTATATAATAATTATAATATAAATTATTTAATATTTTTATTATAATTTCTTATATAATTTCAGTAAAAAAAATTCAAATATAAAGAAATATATATATATATATATTATTATATATATATACATATATTATATAATAATATATATATATATATATATATATGTATATAAATTCATATAAAAATAATTATAAATCTTATAATATATATATATATATATATATATATATATATATCAAGTTAGGAGGCCTGAATTAATAATAAACTGCAAATATATCAAAGTTCTTAATAAATTTTCACATAATAAAATGGTCTTCTGGATGTTTAGAGCGTTAGCTTTCGATCCTTACTGAATTACTGGATCCTCTTTCAGACGCTGTGAATTCACAGCGTCTGAAAGAGGATCCAGTAATTCAGTAAGGATCGAAAGCTATCGCTCTAAACATCCAGAAGACCATTTTATTATGTGAAAATTTATTAAGAACTTTGATATATTTGCAGTTTATTATTAATTCAGGCCTCCTAACTTGATACTTACTAAACTTAGCGTTTTATTGCTTTGATTTCTACTAAAGATAATATATATATATATATATATATATATATATATATATATATATATATATATAATATATATATATAATATATTATATATATATATATATATATATATGTATATATATATATATATCATATAAAATTATATATATACATATCTATATATATATAATATATATATATATATATATATATATATATATATATATATATATATATATATATAATATATATATATATATATATATATATAATATATATATACTATATAATATATATATATATATATATATATATATACTATATATATATATATAATATATCATATATATATATATTACAATATATAATATTTATATATATATATATTATATATTAATATTATATATATATATATATATATATATATATATATATATATATATATTATATATACATATATATATATATATATATATATATATATATATATATATATAATATATATTATATATATATATATACTATATATATAATATATATATATATATATATATATATATATATATATATATTATATATATATAATATATAAATATATATATATATATATATATTATATATATATAGATATATATATATGTGTGTGTATGCCATTGTTTATGTGTATGTATACTTTCATCCCTGCTTATATAATCTTGTATATAAATTGAACATAATTTTACTTGTGAAGCTACACCCCATTAAAATCTCCAAAATTTGGAATGATTTATAAAAGAATTTTAAAAGTTTTCTCTGTATATTTATTTGACAATCGTAAATCATGAATGAAGAATGTAAGCGTTTCCTCAAATTGAAGAAGGTTGAAAAAAGGGTAACATAAATTTTAAATTTATAACTATGAATTATCATATTGGTTATGGGTTGGAGAAATAGAATCGCCGATTTGACTTTGTTGCTTATTGAACAAATTCGCAGAAAGACCTGAATATATTTCAGTCTTCGAATATGAAATTCATTTTCATTAAATATATACGATTTAACATATATAAAACTTTGTTATATATTCTGAAAACGACCTCAAGATTTTATGCTTTGAATATGAATTTTATTTTCATTAAATATGTAGCACTTTAACATAAACGCAATTACGTTCTAATGTTAAAAAAAATGGACCATGTTTTTTATCCCTGTCCATATCCATATCGATATCGATTGCATGAATCCGAACACATTTAGCCAAAATTAAAATAAAACTGCATTCAGTCAAAATAAATCTGTATTGTAATTAAAGAGATTCACACCTTTAAATAGTTAAAAAATCTATCTACCTAACGAAACTAAATAACCTTACTTAACGTAACATAATCTTACATAACCTAACCAAACTTCTATTATAATATAATTTATTTCACTTTCAATCGTTTCAATAAACAACAAAACAGCAAGTTATATATATATATATATATATATATATATATATATATATATATATAATAAATATTATATATATATATATATAATAAAAATCATATATATATATATATATAATATATATATATATATAATATGGTATATATAATTAAAAACTTTGAAAAAAATTATAAGAAAAAGTAAAATTACATGTTTCCATATTCATGCAATCAGATTTTATTTCAATTCCTTGAAATATTTTATTAAAAATTGAATAAAAAAGTGCAAAAGAAAAAAAAACTGGAAATATTTTGTGAAAACGTGAAACTTTTTATATATAAAGAGGAATTACTAATTAAAGTTAGCTATAAAAATTGTTTGTTCGAGAATATATATATATATATATATATATATATATATATATAGATATATATATATATAAATTATATATATAAATAATTATATAATATATATATATATTATATATATATATATATATATATATATCATATTAATATTAATATACACGAGTATATGTCACTCGGCCTGTCGAGGTGACCATCACCTAATAACATAAATCTTACGTGGCATTTTTTTTTATGTTTTCTTCACTTAAGAAAGTTGCAACTTAATTTTCTGGCTATTGCAATTCACACCACCACTCACAGGCAGAGCCCTATTGAAGGAAGGAGTTTAAAACTTTAAAAGTGTCAGCATCTGAAGCAAATTTCGCAGATGAGTATAGACGCAGGCCTTAAAGCGCGATAGATTAAGTTCAGAGGATGGAAAAGAATTCAACATAATGACGGAAGCTGGAAAGTAGGAAGTACCGAAGCGGACAATCCTGGAATTGTCAATGTCAACACAAAACTCATGTGCAGACACCGCACTCCTTGTACTACTTATGGATTCGTAAAGATGATGGTAGAAGAGTAGTCAGTTCCCTTGAGAATTTGCGGCTGTGGTACCTATAGGAAAGTGTCAAAGATCCAAAATTTATTCGCAAAAATAGAGGGTCAAGTGAATTGAAAGTTTTAGGGAAGTTTATAGGCTAGGCCTTTTTGCCATGACTCAACCCTTCCAAATATGAGAGCAGTAAACCATACACGATGAGACCCTTGTATAGTTGAAGTAACTGTCAATAAAAACACAAATTTTATAAAAAACAATTAAAAGATAATAATTCAAGAAATAAAGTCAAAATATCTTAAAGCAATAAAGCACTTGAACACAGTGTAAGGTGGGATGGGGTGGGGTGTTGATGGGGTGGGGTTTGTGGGGTGGGGTGTTGATGGGGTGAGGTTTTGCGTTACTGCTCTAAGGACAATAAAACAAAATTTTAAATAAAATTTTAAATATTTTAAACACTTTTTAATAATTTAATAATGAAACAAATTTGCAATAAAAATTTTAAGTTTTAATTTCCTTATTAACGTTGAAAGAAAAATAATAAAAAATTTAAAGTGCATGATTTCAGAAGAAAATATGTCAAATATAAGTGCTATAGTTTAAAGAAAATATAGCAGAAATATAAAATTAACTCCTACAAAGGAAAATGAGATGTAATGTCAAATATTTGAAGAAATAAATATTTCAGTTTAAAGGAAAATATTAATTACGTCTACAAAAAGAATATATTAATGTTTACGTTTACAAAAAAAAAATAAATAAATAAATAAATGAGAATTGAAAATGTAATGAATATACATTCAGCTAAAAGGAATATATAAAAATCACCGCTTTCAAAAAGAAAAAGAGACTTGAATATTAAATATGTGAAAATAAAATAAAATATATGTGTTATAAAAATATAATAGTTAGCATTCATGCATAGAAAACGGGAACAACGTATGCGTTATAGAAATGACAACATGTAAGCGATTAAAAGAGAATCAATGGTGAATATATAGAGCAAATAGCCTATATTAGTTCGTGTGGTAGTAAGGAATAATAGTCTATGTTTGAGAAGGTTAGGTGTTTGGTTAGGTGCAATGTTCTGAGAGAAAAGATATATAGAAAGATAATATATAATAGTATATATATATATATATAATATATTAATGATTATATATATATATATTAGTTATATATATAGATAATAAATATATATATTTAATATATAGTATTATATTATATATATGATAATATAATATAGATATATATAGTATTAAATATTATATATATACTATAATAATAAATTAATTATAACTATATATGATATTATAATATATATATTATTATATAATTATATAATTATATATATTAGTGATGAGCGATAACGAACCGCAATGTCGAACCGGCAATGCGCACATATTGTGACAACCACCAACTGCAACCCGCGTTTCAGTGTCTACATTAACCAAACGCAAACAAGCGGTTCACTGGTCTTACTAACGTACAACTGCGGGTTGTCAGAAGTATCTTTCAAATACTTCTCTTCATCCTGTAGACGTGAGTACTGTAAATATATAAGTTCAGTTTTTTTTTTTCAGAAAATTACAATATCCTAATCATCTCATTTCAAGAAATAAATCGGAACTTTGCATTTCTTAACTTAGCACGAAGAAGAGAATAGTGTTTATGGAGAGAAAAGAGTGGGTGATGGGAGTTCTTTCTGCAAGATAATCAATTGCTAAATCAAATTGGTGCAATAACACCTTTCTCGCAATAGGGAAGAAGCCCACTAATTTAAAAAACCACCTACATAAAAAAAATGAAAAGAATATATGAAAAGGGCCTCGATAGGTAATAGAAGCGCAGAAGGGCTTCACCCCGATTTTTATAAAACTTCGATATAAATCTAAAAAAATAATAATGGAAGAATTAAAAAAGAAAAGCAATGACCTGACGCATAGGTTCAACCGAATTCCCGAAAAAAGTAGTCCGTTCTAATCCCATTGCTTTATTTATGACATCTTCTGGATATTTTAAATTTTGGAAACCTTTTTAACTAATCTCGTTTCTAATCAATATGGAGTCACATCCCTCTTCAAAGTACAGTATGGCTTTCGACGCTCGAGGTCAACTGGTGAATACTATCCTATCTACTGATTTATGGTTTTCTGCCTTAGGGACTATGGGAAGCCTTGAGTGATGGCGCTTGCTATTGCAAAGCTTGTGACGGCTGTCAGCATCCTGCCTCTAAGCTAACTTCGTTGGTTTCTCCCTTACTCTTTGTTCTCATTCTGATTTCTTTACGAATAGCTTAAACACCGTTGATAGACCGTCTCTTCCTCCTTCCGTGTAATATTGGTGTTCCTCAAGTTCGTTCTATCTCCAACTTATTCCTACTTTCATAAACAATCTCAGAGGACTTCTAATTCTACTCACTCCGTATGCGATACCCAATCCTCCATGTCTCTCTATTTCAAATCTGCTTCCTCTTTTGCATCTAGAGTTGCATCTCGTCTTCAATTTTTTCAATTCTTATCTGCGATTGGATGGATTTCCGTGTGGGTTACGAACCTTGTAAAATTAAACTCTTTAAAACTCAACTTCTTACTATCCTTTCAAAAAACACCTCCTTACTTACATTTTCTTGCGACGCTCTAACGATCTCACCCTTATAATAACATAAATATTCTTGGTCCTCACTAAACAACAAAATTGCTGGAAACCTCACATCACAACGACTGCTAAAGTGCCTCAAAGAAGCTGGGAGTTCGTTCAGGTGCGTGAATTTTTTCCCCTGAACTACGTACTGCAAGTTATGTAGGGGGCGGGTGGGTTTTTTCCCCCCTCGGCTCCCGCTGTTGGATACTGTACTAACCATTGAGATGCTCCGAGCTCCACCTATAGTGTATATGGGTGAGTCTAAATCTAAGAGACTAATAAACGCCATTTTTCTAACATCCTTGACCCTCTATTCGTACTGCGTGGCGCACTATCTCTTTCTATAGGTTACTGACATGCGGCAGATACTCGGAGAGTTGACATCGTAGCCATTTTACAATATTTTGTGCAAAATAAATAGTGTTTAGATTTGTGGCTGAAATTGCATGAGCATTGAAAACCACAGACTTTTCGTTGTGATGCCGTCTTTCTTCTGCTAATTCTGTTTCTGTGACATCTGACTTCTTCTGTTTTTCCAACTGCAATTAATCTTCCCTCTTTTAAAGCCCGTCTTATGTCCCCTG
This sequence comes from Trachelipus rathkii, assembly GCA_015478945.1. Classification (NCBI taxonomy): domain Eukaryota; kingdom Metazoa; phylum Arthropoda; class Malacostraca; order Isopoda; family Trachelipodidae; genus Trachelipus; species Trachelipus rathkii. The sequence continues at coordinate 21,679 of JABUQX010003469.1, read as the reverse complement.
CAGATTTGCATTAGCTTGGGTTGGGGGGTTTTCTTAGTTTATTTCTGTCCCCTTGAAAGGGCTCAGCCCGTGGGTGGTTGTAAACTGTAAATTATATATATATTATAGCTATATATATTATATATTATATATATATAAATATTTATATATATATATATAAAAATATAATATATATATAGTTAGTATATATAGATATACAATATATATATAATTAATATATATATATATATATATATATATATATAATATATATATTATAGTATATAATTATTGATATATTATTATATAATATATATACTATATAAGTATATATATATTATATAATATTTATATATATAAATATAAATTATATATATAATTATATATATATATATAGTATATATATTATGTATATTATATATATATATATATATCTATCTATATTATATATATATATATAATATATATAATATATTAATATATAATTATAAAATATATACTATATAAGAGAGAGAGAGAGATCGGAGAGAGATGAGAGAGAGAGAAGAAGAGAGATGAGAGTAGAGAGAGAGAGAGATGCAGAGGTCGTTACAAAATAAGACAACGGTTACTTGAGATATTGGTACTAGGCTCTGATTATTATCGTAACCACGCGCATGTATTATTTATTATCTTATTTTCCCTTATTGTTCTTTTTATGGGTAAACTCTTTTGGAGTTCGGTGCCCACTTCTAATGTGGGACCATAGACCCTTTTGATTCTTACTGATTATATATATATATAATATATATACATATATATATATATATATATTATATATATATTAGAATAGGTTAATATATATATATATATTAATATATATAATAATTATATATATATATATATATATTATATATATCCATCTGAAATAATTCCGTTATATGTATGTGAATTGAAAAAGTGTTTAAAATTAAATATAGATAAAAGAGAGCTTAATATCAATATTTTCCCTCAAAACTTATAAAAAACCGTAACAATTCAAGAAACAGATAAAAATTTTCCAATTTTTGAAAGCTTCTGAAGTTAAAAAAATAAGAAAAAACATGTTTTTATTACAAATAAAAAAGTATTTTTAATATATGATTTTATGCACCCTGACTGCAAGGATCACAATATCAAATAAAGATGAAGAAATTTTAAATTTTGAAGATTTGGGGAAATGTCTTTTAATAAAAAAAAAATTTTTTAGGAACAAATTGATAATAATTAACACTTTTTTTCAGCAGAATTCTATTAGAATTCTTTAATAGAAATTTCGTTATATATATTTCCAGACAATACTTATCTAATCACATGTTTCGCTAAATAGAAAAACATATAGAATTAATTAATAACAATGAAATCGACTTCCTTTTAAGTATACTATATTGTTGTTGTATTGTCTAAGTCAGGGGTCTCCAAAGTGGGGTACGCGTGGGGTACGCAAGTGATACTTGGGGTGGCGCCAACGAAGTAGCCTCACGATCAATTGCGAGTGTATGATCTTGTATCAAGTAAGTGCGATATTATATATAATATACTATTATATAATATATACTAATATATATATATATATATATACCGCAACGATTTTCGGCTATTCGGCTAATCGGCTACGCCGCACTATCATCTATAGCAGTCGTGCCGAAATTTTTTTTTTAAAATAGCGGACAAGCAACGACGGCACTGCAGTTTTTTCCGGCGGCTCATCGTTTCGGCTTTGAATTTTTTTAAATTAATTAAGCTGACCCTACTGTACGTTCTCGCCTGATACATCACTTCGAAAACGGGTTATATTGGTATGATAAAGGCGTGGCTTTGTTAGGTATAAGGTGGTGTAATAATATTTCAGGTCTTGAAGTCTATACTAAACGTAAAGATGGTGTCAAAATGTAAAAGAGAAAAGTGACACCTGTTTTAAAACACGACAGTTTTTATCCAAAGCCTTTGTGATGTTGTTCAGATATTTATTTTATTGATGAAGCGTATATATTATTGATAGCTAAGGTATGAAGTAATAATATTAAATACAAATGTACTGATTAGTAGTTACGTAGTTACTAAGTTAATTAATACTAGGTATAATAATATTATATATAACAAATTAAAATATATAATTATAATATATATATATATATATATATATATATAAAATATATAATATAATATAGATATATATATATATAATAATATATTATATATATCTAATTATATATATAATATATATATATATATATATAGAATATATAAATAATATTATATATATATAAGATAATATATTATAATATATATATATATTTATATATATAATTATAATTAATTATATATATAAGAATAATTATTAATATATCATATATATTATATATATCTATATATTTAATTAGATTTATTAATTTATCAGATACTGAAATTTAAATTCATCAGTAAAAGTTGAAACTAAAATTATAAAAATAATAAATACATGGATAAAATGTTCCAGGACGAGGTGTTTCTGGAGACAGTTCAGCCGCTGCCAGTAGTAGCTTAAGGAGCAGCTCCTCCCATTTAAATGAGAGCTGTGAACTATGGACATCACAAAGATCTCTTACTGATCTGTCACTGTTAACCCTTAGTGTGGGAACAGCGATCCTGAAACCAAAGCAAGAGGGCAACGAGGATGCGTAAAAGAGTTGTAAAGCTATTGCTTCATCTTGACAGGTAAGAAATCGCCCCATGCTATAGTAAAGACTAAAGACTAAGACTAAAGAGCATAGAAAGAGTAAGATTAAGAACGAAGCCAAAATTAAATTTTAGGTATAATTTCAAAGCTTAATTTCTTTTTGATTTTTTGGTGAGTGCGCTGAAGGTGCATTAACATACTCTGGATTCAAAAAAATTAGAAAGACTTTATTAATGTTATAGATGTCTTCATCTTTGAAAAATTGTTGAGGACTGATGAGAAAGTTGATCGGGGTGTCTCTAGTTGAAATTCACTGGTGTTGCAAGTGTAAACATCCTGCTGCAAAGAAGAAGGCTTTCCTACGCATCCCAGACAAGGTCCCACATCAAGCAGCATTAAAATTATAGTAATTTAAATTAATTTATAATTAAATAATTTAGATAAGATCAAACAACTAACTGGGTTGCTAGTTATTAGTTATCGAAAGATTTAAAACACTCTTGTACTAAACTTTGAACGTTATACAAATGCTATCAAAGAAAACCTAAAAAAAATTAGTTCAATTTGTTTTATCACTTAATATACCAGATCACAATGAGCTTCTCTCACTGTCTGCAGCCATTGAAGGGTTAGAAAGCTCGTCGCTCCCAGTTAGAGGGAGAGGGTGAGTCGCACGCGTCATATGTCTCGGATTGAGACTTCAGGTCAAAGTTAGCCGCAGAGAGCAAGACACGGTGTTCGATACAGGTGAAAAACATTCAGAAACATACATATTAGGTATTTATGATCTTAATTATTGCTCCACACGAATATCAGCGATCAGCATATGGACGTTTTTAAAAAATATTTTTACAAATTTTAAAATATTGGATTTATTAACTTAAGTAACTTTTGTCATCATTAGGGTGCGTCATTCTACAATGATGCACTTGGATTTAGCTGATGATCCTTAACGAAGAGATGTTTACCTCATAATCCAGAGTTCATCCCACCTCAAGAAGTGTACTTTGGTAGCAGGGATATTGAAAAGCGATGCGAAAAGGGGAACCGACTGATAAACAACCTTCTTTCCACAGAAGTGGGTGTCACACAGCCGAAGTTGGACCGCCCACAAATAGGTCCTTTTGGGATGAAGTCCACTGGATTGACAGGTCAACCTCAAAAGGTCCATCAACTTTGGCGGTCAGGGAGGTGAAGGTAAGAAAATTAAAAAGTTAATTTTTGTCATTTTATACCTTATTCTCATAACCATAAGAACATATGAGGTGTAAAATAATGTGTTCAACATAACAATAAAATTAATTGTCTTTGATCTGTCACCTCACCAGTTACTGGGAAACTAATCACAGAGATTCATCATCCGAGTTTAGCATCCACGTTACCTAATCATTGGTCGAATAAACTTACACAGAAGTTTAAATGGTAAGGCTTTTTTTTTGTTAAAGCATTATTTTTTATTTAACTTCATTAGCATTATTCATCCCTTTCTTTTTATGAATCAAAATCAAATTAAATATTAAAATTTTTGTTACAACCCAAGTCTGCCGCCTCAACACCGCTGCAGGTACTTGACATTCACTCTACCTTTTCAACCTATATATTAATAATATTATTAGGTAATAAGTATTCACAAATATGTTTATATTTCATTATTGTTGTTACATAATCTTTGAATTTCTTGAAATAAATATCTTATTGTCAGTGCTCACACCTCAATACGCTGTGGCACAAAGATGTGAGTGATATACCCGGGCTGGAGCCAGGGGGGCCTCACAGTGGAGAGGGACAGTCAGCTAAGATCCAGCCTGTGAACCTTCAGAAGGGCCCCAGTGGTGGCCTAACCAATCAAGATTGTCGCAAAAGACAAACTGAAGACTTCCCTGTGTGACAAGGTAGGAGGATTATATAAAAAAGAAATGGAGAGAGGAATTAGGAGGATAATTATAGACAAGGTTCAGTATAAGTTTTTGATATTTTATATAAAGTATATTTATTTCTCAGATGAACTCCTTTAATAGTGTGATGGTCCTTCTGGAGGATTTAAGGGTCGAAAACCAAATGGATGCCATAACCACCATCCTCATCAAGCAGAAGATGTATCTTGAATGTTTCAATTTGGAGGTTAGATCGTCGAGGTAAATAACAAGTAATTTTAAAGTGCAATGCCTCTTTTAATAATTTATTTATAATTTAATAAATTTGATTAATTATAATCTCCCACAACCAAACCCCCTCCATTAATCCCTTTTCTGTACCTGTACCATCGCTCTTGCTTGCCCAACACTCATATCGCTACTTCGTAAACAATCTCTAACTGAATATATCCACCTTTTTCGGTCGTTACCGACAGGCAAAAACTCATAATGTGCTCGTTATAACACTTTTCTACAATATGGTGTTCTCTCACTTCTCCACATGTCAAAGACACGTTACATAAATCCTCATAAATTGGCAGTCTTTTCCCTATCCCCAAGACACGCTTCAATAACTCGTTCCTCATCTTATCCAATCCTAACAGCCAAGAACGCCCTCAGCTTGGTCCATCTGGACAACCTCAGGTCATTGGACTATTCGCCTATCATACAGATCCCTCGCTCCGTGCTCGTATTTTATAATATCATTATGCTTACCGTAACTAAGCAAATATATTTAATTTCTGCACGCTTTCAGTCATAACGAGTACACATGGCAGCCAGCCGTGTGGCTGCAGGTGCCGTTGGTATGCTTCAGGGGGAGAAAAGCGGCATCATGCACCCTCCTACCCAATTTGGTTGATGAGGACGCCTTATGGAGAGAGAGTGAAAATACTTCATCTTTGTGGTATGCAAGGCCACTCAGTGCACCGGCCCTCCTCAGTGCTATGAAAGAGAGGTTTGGGCACCTCTTTCAGGAATAGGGATCTCCTTATGGCCCATGCCCTAACCCTCTTCACCTTCAGGCCCAGAAAGCATTGCACTGATCAGTGGTGGCATGAGATCGGGGAACCAGGGATTACGGAAGTAGGGACCCATCAACCCTACTAGAACAGCAGCAGCGTCAGCTTGGCACCACAAAAGGAGAACCCACATTCAGACGCTTACTCCTATCAGTAAATGTGTTTTCTAGATATTGGGTACGCAGAGCAAGCCAGCAAAAGGATGTGGAAATCGTCATACGAAAGTCCATGGAGGAGTGGGTGCCCTCTCAAGAAGATCCGAGCTGTTCCTGTTTCGCCAACCAGCATAGGGAGATATGGATAGATCTATTTATAAAATATAATACTCCCATTCCTAGTTCAGCAGCTGTGGAGAGGTGCTTCAGCGCGGGTGGGGACATCCTCAGGGCAAGAGATCGTAATTGAAGGAGGAAGGTTCGTAGACCTTCTTTCCATGCAAAGGAAAATAGGACTGCCTGCAGGAAGTGAAGCCAGGAGGAATGAGGAGGAAGAGGACCTATAGTTATGAAAGTATTGTAACTATTATGTAGTTAACATTTAATAAAAAACTTAAATAATCTGTTTTACGTTTATAAAAGTTTAAAATGTAAAGGCATCTTCGTTATCGAGCGCAAAGAGTTTCACTTTGGTATTTAACGGTACGGCCGTGGACTAGCCGTAATTAGCGCCGCTAGTTAATGCCTGACGTAGGTTTCAAAACTGCGTCGATAGCCGCGACGCTCACTAGTTAGTGTCAAAGGCCGATAGCATGACGGACTCGGAGAAAATTAAGCCGCGCCAGCTCTGATATATATATAGATATATATATATATATATATATATATATAATATTAATAATAATATATATATAATATATATTATGTATATATATTAATAATAAATAATATTATATATATATAATATAAACGCGCTGGCAAATTATGTATCACCCGTAATAGAATTTAAACTTCATGATTTGAAGATGTTAGGGCTAGGGTTTTCGTTTATTTGGTTCATACCTAACTCGGAGTGATGCATCAGCGGTTTATAAATGTTAAACGAATGTACGAAAATGTGTAAAGAGATAAATGGCATAGTAAAGAAACGAAAAAATATGGATATGATGAATTTATTAATCAACAAAGATTCTACAAATTACAATGTGAATGCAGCATAAAAAGTGTCTAATAATGGTTGTACCTGCCTCTCTTGGGCTTCAACGTCTCCAAGCAATTTCGGCATTGATGAATGACTTGGAGATGGCCTCCCTGCGATGTTGTCAAAGAGTTGGAAGCTCCTGAGTGTGGACGGAGCATGTTCACTGGCTCGAACGCCTACCCCACAAATCCCAAACATGTTCAATGGGATTTCAGCCTGCTCCTCGCAGAAATTCCAGGATCTGATCCTCCTCTAGAGCCGTGGAGCGAACTGTGCAGTTTGCTGTGTGGCGTTGTCATGGAGAACAAAAAATGGACGCCAATGATGGACGCGAAAGGCACTATATAATCTTGGAGGATGTCTTCGCATACCTCCCAAAAGCGTTAGCGTTCCTCCCGGCCGATATGCACTCCAAACGGACGATCGCCCAGAAATGCTGCCCACTCATAGAGAATCCACTCCAAAAGGAATCCTTGGACGTATTGAAAGCAGAAAAGGCTCACTGCACGTTCCAAATTCGCGACGTCTTCTGGTCCATGTAGTGTGAACCTCGACCATCTGTGAGTGTTTTAATCTCCAACGCTTGTGAAAATAAAATCGAAATCCCGGTCTGCTTGACTGATCAGGAGAGCCGATGCAGACCTTGTAATTAGCGTACTCCCAAGTCCACGTTATCTGTCGCTCTCACTGTAAGCTTCGGGACGAAGTGGCACATGTCTACCTCACGAAGCCTGTAATTGTAGCTGTATTCTGTTTGGAAACGATCACGAAGTCCACTGCAGACCGGGAGGAATCCTGTCATCTCTCTCGGTACGTGCGCCTTACCGGCAGACCCTGACCATTCGTCTACGGTTCTGCACTCCTGAACCGACGAACGGATTCGACTGACCATCGATTGGTTTACCTCCGAGTTACTGAGCACCTGCTTCGGAGAATGGCGCTACTTCCGACCAAGTGTGAACTCCCTATGGACGTTTCATACCTTCTCTGACGATTCTTTCATTGTGACAGTCTTTGTCAAGCTTACGACTTACAGCATAGGGTTTGTTTTCGTTAAGTTGTTTGGTGTCTACTATCTTGTTTCGCCTATGAACGGTACTTTAGGGGATTTGTATATTTGGTTGGTTGTGTTAATTAATTAGTCATTTAAGTTCACTTACCACCGGAATACTTACAGTACGGTGATAGCACTCGAAGTATTTAGGACGCGAAACATAAACAAACCCTAGCAAACATTTCCAAAAATGAAAGAGTTTACATTATAATTACGGTGAATTTGCATTATGTTCGCAGTCGAGTTTTAATATATATATATATATATTATATATTATAATATAATATATATTATATATAATATATATATATATAATATATATACTTATATTATATATATTAATATATATTAATATATATATATATAATTATATATATATATATATATAATATATATATATATATATATATATATTCAGGCTATAGGGTACAAGATGAGATAAGTTGATTTTTCGTCTTAGGGGTACGCGATCAAAAAAGTTTGGAGACCACTGTCATAAGTGATCCGAAAAGAGAATGAATGTAAAACTATTTTTTTCAGGCCATCGTTTTGATTTCAAGAAGGAACAAGTTGAAGATTTTATGAAAAAAATCAACGAATTACAGAGCGAATTCTTGCTTGTTGCTCTTCCAGATATCTTTCCAATTTTGAACTACATCGTTCCCCAATCACTTCTTCATATTATTTTAGGTAAAAATCTTTTACGAGGATAATTTCAATGTTTTGAAATGGTTTATCGTAATGTCATTAGTTTCATATGAGAATCTTATATTAATATTAAAAATATTAAATTATTATAGGATCACATGTTTCTTGTAACAAAACTAATAATATCATTTCTATACCAAAGCAATTTATTGAAAATGGTTGAATTAATGAAAGAGAAAATGGGAAAGAATTGGGAATAAGATTTTATAATGTCTTTTTATCTTTTCGTTCATTCCTGATTATGAAATTCATTTCGTTTTTTTTTCACATTTTCAGGACAAAAAAAGTTTGACAGAGTGGCTCAAGAGTTTCACGATCTTGTCAAGGTAAGGACCTTTAACTCTTATCAAACTCTTAATGCCTTTTAAGAAACTCATAAAAAACTCAAGTTTACAGTTGCCAATTTTCATGAACAGTTTTTGGTATTCATTTCGAAAATACAATCTGCTTTCTTCTGTAAATAATCTTTATGTTAATATTTTTTTTTGTTATATTGCACTTGGGACTAACATTTCAAAAATAGTGATTTTTTATTTTATGATTGTGATACGAGGAATTACCTAATTTTGATTAATTAATAAGTGAGTGGAGATTCTGTTTATATGTATCCTGGGTTTCTTTAATAATAATAATAATAATAATAATAATAATAATAATAATAATAATAATAATAATAATAATAATAATAATAATAATAATAATAATAATAATGAATAATAATATAAAGATAATAATTCACTGAAAGGATAAATAATGAATAATAAGAATAATAAAATCAAATAATGATAATATATTAACAATTAAAAATTTATAATTCAATAATAAGAGATAAAATAAAAATATCTTAAAACAATAATACAGCAAACTATAATTGTATAAAAGATAGTAATAATAATAATAAATAATCATTAATATATAATAATAATTAAATAATAACAATAATAATATAATAATAATAATAATAATAATAATAATAAATAATAATAATAATAATAATAATAATAATAATAATAATAATAATAATAATAATAATAATAAATCTTACGGAATAGTTCTAGGTTTTCAGGGAAAAGTTTGAGATAAATGAATAGCTTATTAAAAAAAATAATGTTCAAAACAGACGTTCATTCCTGCCTGTGATTTGAGATGTTTAACTGCAATTGAATTTATATTGTGAACACTTAACAAGTTTGCTTGAGGATGGATTATGACTCCCTCAATTTGATTCAATAGTGAACTCTATGGGTAAAAGTGAACTCGACTCAGGAAATAAGAGAACCTTTCCTGAAGAGCTGAATTTTAAATATTGTTAAATTCTGAGATCATGAAGATTCTGCATTACAATACTAAACTGCTGAACCTATGAGGAACTTAAATTGATATTTGACTCTTATTCAACATGATGATCAGAGATGAAGCAATTTGTTTTATGTTATTACATTGACTTGTCAGCTTCTCTTTATATCCCAACTACAAATCTAATGGGATAATTTTGGGAGAAACAGCGGCGGTTACAAACTCTATCACAAACATGTTGAGGAAATTTATGATCGTATATGGCTATATGCTCTTACAGTGAATAATAGAAACCTTTACAGGGCATAGTTTTCCATATTTTATATTTGATCTAACAACAAAATGTTCTACTGACCTTAATAAATATAAGATTAAAAAAATCTTCATTATATTATTATTATTATTATTAATATTATGTATATTAGTGTATATATTATTATTATATTTATTAATTATTTATATTATTATTATATTATTGCTTTATTATTAATTATATATTATATTATTATATTATTATAGCGACAGATAATATTATAATTATGGTGAAAAATATATAAATATTTGCAGCCCTTCATAGATGATCATTTGAAAACCTTGGACCCAAGCAGCCCTCGCGACCTCATGGACGATTACCTCATTGAGAAGGAGGGAAAACTCGGACGAATATTCCCACTTTAGCTTATTAACAGGTAAGAAATCAAAAAGTTTAAACAGTGTCTAACAAACCTTATAAACGATGAGATAAGTGAATGACATATTTTTGACGTTCGAAATCGAAAAAGAAAATCACAATCATAAATGTCATACACTAAGGTTTATTGAAGTGTCGATATATATATATATATTAATATATATATAAATATATCATAAAATATATATATATATAATATCTAATATATTTTATTATAATAATTATATATAATATATATATATTATATTATATATATATATACTTATATATGTATATAAATATAATATATATATATATAAATAATAGAATATAAATATATAAGATATATATATATATAATCTAGTAAATAGTAGTATTATTAGTAGTAAATATATATATATTATATAGTATATATATATATTATATATATATATAAGTATTATATATTACTATATATATATATACTATATACTATATATAAAGGAGAGAGAGAGCGGTTTTTATACTGTATATATATAATAAATTATTATATATATAGTATATAATAAATATAAATATATATATAATAATTATAGTATAATATAAATAATATATACTAATAATATATATATATATTATAATATATATATATATATATATATATATATAATAATAATATATATATATATATACTATATATTATATAAATATATATATAATATGATATATATATTATTTTATAGATTTATATAATATATTTATATTATATATATATATATTATATATAATATATATATATATAATTATTTAGTATACTTTTTTTAAGTATAATATATATATATATAATATATAACTAATATTATATAGTTATATTCAATTACGAAAATAGGAACTACAACAGCTCTATATGAATATATTAATAGTATACGATATATAAAATATAAATATATATATATATATATTATATTATAATATATTAATAATATATATTATATAATATATATATATTATATATATATATATAATATAAATATATTTAGTTATAATATATAGTAATATATATATATATATATATTATATATAATATATATAGTATGATTCTTGAATATTTAATAATCTAATATTTATTTAATTTTAGTGTTGGCCGAACACCGGATTATTGCGCACCGCACGCCCGCACGGGAGTTCGTCGCACCAAGCCACCCGCAACTGCACACACCGCATCTCCTACCGCACCGCCACTACACACACGCTTTTGCAGGTGCGCACCACACCGCACCGAGAGCGAACCACAGTGCACCGGCACCGACGCACCAAACTTTGCGCCGCACGCACAGACCACACCGAGCATAGTAAATTATATAATATATATATAATATATAATTTATTATATATATTATATATATATAGATAATATATAATAATATAGTAATATATATATTTATAATATATATATATATAATATATATCATATATTATATTATGTATATATATATATTCAAAGGGAAGAATATCTGCTCTGAAGGATGAGATTACGCAACAATTGGTCATTATGGGAGTCTAGAGTACATTCCATGGAACATCCAGCTCCACTGGTTCGTCACTTTGTGCCATATCCACATTCTTCTCCTATTGGAAGTAAGCTCTCTTTATCAACACGATAATACAATTACATACAATACTGATCTCTTAAAAGAAAATATAAGAAATGGTATAAAAGCAGCCAAGCGTTACTGCTGACTTTTAATATCCCCTTTTCCACCTACGAAGGTGAAATTAAAGGCCATTGATGACCTCCGGTGATGGAGTTGGTGCCGTCACGAATTGCCGGCCTATTTTGCTGTACGGCCTCCTTTTTTCAAAAATTTCTGCAACATTTCCGTTTTAATTCTTAATTTTCATTTTGTTAACATCACCTCTCCTCCTCTAAACTTAATCTTTTATTCTTAACCGCAACATTGTAGGGTTGGGCGCGTTCTGAAGCTTCAAAGTCTGCTCTTGTTGACTATACTATGTCTCCCTCAATTTTCAGCCAAAGGCAGTTGGCCACACAATGTGTGCAATGATTTGTTCCCGGTGTCTTGATTTAGAGTTTCTGCTATCTACATAATGGCTAAGCTAAACCTGTCTAATAGAATTAAGCACACATTCTCTCTCTTCTTCACGATTTCTCTGAAATCATCATCTTGGTTTATTTCGAACGTTCACCACGGCAATTGCTTTCCTCTAATTCTCAAAGTAAAGTTGACGAACTTGCTACGACTTTTCTATTCAAGAATCCTCGAGCAGCAGTGCAACTTGCCACTCGATATCTCTGATCGTCTTGAGTTAACCCAACATCTAGACCTTTTCCTAATCTCTAATCTATCTATCTGTTAAACTTCTTTCACTCCTCTGGGCTCTCCGATCATCTCATATAATCTGTTTCTGCTCTATCGCTTCAAGTTTTTTCTCCAGGAAAAGAACCCCCACCTATAGCCAGAAAACGTTTTTGGCACTTCGGGGCTGAACAGATTGGACTTGCGGTCGTACGTTTTTGATTTCCATGGAATGATTACAGCTTCCGTGAAATGGGTCTCTCGGAGTGTAAGCACGAGCTAATTTTCTCTGGCATGGCGGCGTGCACCCTATAATCTTTACCTAACTAAACCGGAATAACCTTGGTTTAACTCCTTCTTGTTCTCGTGCTATTAGCGGCAGGGACGCTTCCTTAGGATTACTGTCATCTTCAAATTTCTGAAATCACGCAACTTAAATTTCATCCCAAAATCGTGGCAAATTTATTCTCATGACACTAAAAAATTCATTTCTCAGTAGAAAATGCAATAATCTTAGTGGCTCCTTTCCTCATGTCTTTCTGACATTTTTCAAAAATATTAACTCTAACGTTGCCTTTTCCTCTTCCCTTTTTTAGTATTCTTCCGTCTACTATAACTGCCGTGTACGCTTCACTAACGCTGACTCTTTGCTCAAACCTTTCCTTCTAATTCACCCTAGACGATTCACTGCTGCTATTTCGCCACCTCCTTCCAACATAAATATGCTAATATTGTAATTTCTTCAAAAGTGTTATTTCTGCTTTTTCAGAGCTTAACGCCAAGAAGCGTAATGTTCCTGTGGTTTTCTCCTCTAGGTCCAAAACTTTGTGCTTTCCAAGCTTGCATGTACTTGTTAACTTATTTCCGTCCTGTCCTTTTACTCTGGCCTTTTTTTTCTGCTGGAAAGGTCTACTGTAACAAAAAAGGACCAATCTCAACTCCTCCGCAACTATCGCCAAATCTCCTCTAACTCTGTTTTTCTAAAAGTTTCGAATCTATCGCAGCAGGAAGATTTGAAACATCTCAATTTTTTCTAATCTTTTTCTCTGCTCGCCAATGCGGCTTCGTAAGAAGCGCTCTACTGCCAATCTTCTTGCTAGTATTTTCTGTTTCTTGGTCCTCTTTCATTCAGAAGTTTTGAAGAATGCCACTACTATCCATTAAAACTATAAATAGTGGTGTTCTCATGGTCTTTTTTTCCTAACTCTTTCTACTTTTTATGAAGACCTGTCTCTCTATGTTCTCACATATTCACTTCCTATGCCGATCTGATTTCACACTCATTACTCCTGCATTTGATAGACATCCTTTTCAACAACAATAGTCTCAAGCTAGAAGCCACCCATGGACTCACTAGCATCGAACTTTCTCGAATTTCTTTTAAGGGCATTGAGAACAAGGTTGTTTTCATACTCAAAAAGCTCAAGCTCCTCATCATTCCGCACTTCCACATAACACTTTCCACCAGCTTATAACAGTCTTCTTTGATCACCACGTAACTCAAACCTTCGTCTGCTAATATTCTTTGGTCTTATTTTTCCGTGACCTTAAATGGAATTTCATTTACCGTCTCTTTTAAACAAGCTTCTAAAAGGTGGGTGTTCGAGGCGTAGCATTCAGAATTTTTCACCACCTCAGTTGTGTTTGATTTTATAGGGCTGTCGTTCGCCCTGTGTAGAGTAGGCTGCCTCACGCATCATTGGAGTGATTCCACTTACCACTGCTCTCATCAACTGCGTTGAGTCTAGGCTTTCGTTATCAAATCGAATTGTTGCGTCACTCTCTTTATTTCATCGTTATTAAAACGGGACACTTCTCTCTGAACTCTTCAATCACATACTCTCCTCCATTGAGAAGGTTTCTTGCGAGTTGCGACAAACCTGCACAATCTCATATTTCTCTATGCTCAATCTTACATGTAAACGCCTGGAAAGCCTGGAATACTCTCGTTACTATTTCCAAACTACCTTATAAACACTCTTGCATGCAGATACTGTAATAACACGGTACGGAAGTCTTTAATTTTGTAAATAAGAACAAGCTAAAATTTTGTAACTAAATCTCTTAGAAAAGTGGTAAAGAATAATAATAATAGATATATATATAGATAAATAATATAATATATATATATATATATATATATTATATATATATATAATATAAATAATTTATATATACTATATATATTATATCTATTAAATCAGGGTGGGTTCAAGTACATTTTTTTAAATACAAGTACAAGTAAAGTACTCTAGAATTGTTAATGTCAAGTACAAGTACAAGTACTGCTAGAATTATGTCAAGTTACAGAGTACAGAGTACCTAGTAGTATCCAAGTCAAGTAAAGTATAAGTATAATGAAACTGCATATATAATATATAGATATATATATATTATATATATATATATATAAAATATATTATAAATATATATAATATGATATAATATTATATATATATATGAATATCATCATATCATTTATTTTTATCATATCATCATCATCACCCACCCAATCTTATCTCCCAAAGACTGGAGGGAAGGTGCTACATATACCGAAACATAAAAATAGTAAGAGGAATAGAACAGAGAAAAGAAAACCAGCCCTTACGGCCCCCTTTAATACAATTAGTGAGACGCGTCGCAGTCAGAAAATCGCACCCTAGATGCTTCACGGGACCGAGATTGACCCTCAACTATGACTTCTCGTCAATGTGGGTTCATTCCTTGACCCATGTGCTATCAACCATACTCCTCAGACAAAACCCACCATATCACTCATGTTATGCACGCTTCTTCTCGCCTCTGCCAACTCACATTTCTCTCTTCCAGGCATGCCTTTCTGAACCATTCACTTTTCTCTGCCCATCCGTCCGACCCAAACACTTACCATATACATCCGTCAACCGACCGTCTGCATCCATCCTTTCCACATCCAAATCATCTCAACGTACTATTCATTTATTTCTCTCATTTACCCCAATCTCCACACAAACAACTCTCTAAATACGTTAAGTCCGCATTTATCAAATTTCTTTTCACACCTAAGACGCCCCTATAGATTGTCCATCTGAACACATTGGAATTTAGTTAGCTCCCTCTTATTCCAGACCACTAGTTCCTACTAAACAGTAACACGGGAGATAACATACCTCATGTAAGACCGCATAGCGCCCACTGTAGTCTTTACATCCCGCAACGAATTATAACTGCCATACCAGCACTAAGTGCATTCACAAATTGCCTCTACACTCTGCATCATCCGATCTCTTTCATTCAACATTATCCTAAATATTTAAATTCAGACACTTTTTCCAGCTGCTCACCATTACCCATACTTCACACTGGAGTCTGTCTACTCAAACCATAACCTACTCTTTAGTGTCAAACCTTTCTTTACACACCCTAGCCAATCTCTCTACTAGTCCTCTCCAACCATTAGATTCGCCACATGACAAAACCAAATCAGTCCTCAATTAATAGGGTAGGTGTAATACCGCACTCTCATGCATTCTTCATCATTCTAACTCTATTCCTTGCACCTCTCTACCTCATTCATTTTTTTCAATAACCGCATCATAATCAGATGGAATTGCAGAGGAACATACCAAATTCTCTGTCTCACCCGCTTAATATTAAAATAATAATTGACTCTATTTATTCTTACAACGCTTTATATCGTCATACATACTTTTGATCTAACAGAAGCGTACGCACAACCACCAATATCAATAACACTGCATAATTTCCCTATTAATCTATTATAACGCCTGTGCATAATCCATAATTCCTAATACAATATTCTTCTCCCCCTCATTAGCGCCAATCATTTGTGTTCATGCTCGATTGATCCACACATCCTCGTAACAATTCAAAGCACCCTTTCTTCTCCACTAGTTCTTCACTCATTCGATGCAGTCTTCTCGACAAATACACATATTATCTCCTACAACTCATAAACGATACCCTATATACTTCAGTTACATTTTCACTTACCACTTATATAAAGGTACAATATTGACTCCTCCAATCCTTGGAATATACCCCCAAAACGTTTGTACTAACTTCAAACAATGAATCACATCCGCTATATATTATATAATATATATATATAATATATATATAATATAAATATATATACTTAAATATATATATATATATAAAAATATAAATTTAATATATATATATAATAATAATTATATATTTTATTAATATATATATAATATATACTATATATATAATATATATAGATATAAAACAATAGTATAGATATATATTTAGTGATGGACGATAATCCGCATCGTACCCCCATGCGTCTCGTCATCAGTCATGTCATCCGTCACGGTCATCGTCATCGCATCGGCAAATATCGGCATTTTTTTTTTCAATCGTCATCGGCCTATTTGCCGATTAATTGAACAAAATTAAGAATTATAATTTATTTAAAAACACATAATATATATATATATATAATATATATAAGTATATTATATAATATATATATATATATAATATATATAATATAAATTATATCATAATATTTGCTTAGCAGATATATTTTCAATACTAAATTGCATCGCGATTTATGCAAATATTACTTATATAATTATATAATATATGTATTAATGCATAAGATATAGCTAACTATATAATATATATATATAAATATATATTATACTATATAAATATATTATTATTATATATATAAACAATATAATATTAATATTAATTATATAATAATTTTATAAATAATATATAATATATATATATATGATATAATATCTTATTATTATGTAGGACATTCCAGTGCCTAATGTCCTTTCCTGTCCGCCACATTCACTACTCTCTCGCAACAGAACAAGTTCAGAGGCTTTGAGCATTATATCAAGTCTTCCATATACCACCAATTATATCCACACCCCCTTCAGAACAATATCTTACAGACATCCCTATTCTTATAATTCCCTATGTGGGGAGAAAAAATGCCCAACCATCGTAGTCCTGCGTGCGCCGGAGCAACTAAGTGATGGTTGGTAGTGGTTGACTGCCACTACCAACTGAGTCTTCTGCCAGGAAATGCTAATGCTTTAGCTCAGAGAAGGTTCGTGAACAGCCGTAAGCGGCGTTCTATCTTCCGGCGAAAATGTTTAATCGTATGGATACATTGAATGTCAGAGGAAGAAATGTTGAGCACAAGAGGGGGCAGGTGCTGATGCATTGGGTGGGGGGCGGGGGGTGGGGGGGGCTTTAGAAAGGGCAAATTGGATTTCCTCGCTGTGACTGAAACAAAAGGAAGCGGTGAAGAAGAGTGATGTGGTGTGAAATGTGTTTGTGCTGGTGTTTAAAGGAATGAGAGGGGGAAGAAAGATTTGCAATTCTGAATGAGCGACTTGTGGAGAGAGTAAGGTAGATTGGTGTGTGTGAGTGCAGATCTACCAATTAAATTTAAGTTGAATAGGTAAACAGTAGTGTGGTTGCGACTATGGTCATCTGAGGGTAAAGTAAGGAGTGCGATTTTTCTGGAATAATCTAAATGATGTTTTTGATGGGGTGAGTAGGGGATTTAGTTTATTTGCCACATATCTGCCACCTACAGGATTTTTTTTTTAAGTTGTCACCTAACCATTCAACAGTCAAGCCTATTCAAGGAGGGGTCATACCCAAAATTCACTCTCTAGCTCAAATTACGCAGATGAACACAGACGCAGGCTTTTAAAGTGAGGGAGATTAAATACGGTAGGACATACAGAAGATGGAAGCAGAATTCGAACAGAAGTGCGGAAAGAAGGAAGCACCAGCGAACTACCTGTAGTTACCGATCAACACACAATATCAAACACAATACAGCACTCATGTTGCTCTAGGAGTTAAGGTGGGTTACGCAATTAGATTCCCTCGAGCACTTGCCTATAGAAAAGAGATAAAAAGTACAGAACAGTTTATAACCTTTTGGCTTTGACTCGACCTCTATCCAAAGCCGGGTGAACCAGAGCCTCCCCCCCTCCCAGATATGAGAGCATTACTTCATACAAGGCGGATGCGACCTTTGTATAGCTGGAGCAACTGAGAAGAATGAAAAAGGTCTCGCAGTCTAAACAGAAACTCCAAGTTTCTTGAGGCCGCCCTTGCAGCCGTTGTGATGTGGAGGTCTTCCAAACTTTCGTTGTTTATGTTAAGGCAAAGGATGTTTATATGGTTGTTCAACAGGAGAGACGAGAGAACATCGAAAGAAGATAGAAAGTTAGAAAGCTTAGACGAAGGGAGATTTGCAGAAGTGGGGTTTTTAAAGAATTGAATGTTCACAAGGTTACACTACTCCATCGGACACTTCCAGATCAGCCGAGAATGAATCGAAAGATTAGACGAGAAGCAATTCTAAGAAAGAAAAGCAGGAAGAGAACTGAAATGAGTTGAACGATAAAGAGTCAGTCACGTATATGAAGTGGACTACGCACTCACACAAGATCATTAATGAAAGTAGGAAATAGTAGGAGATAAGACAGAACCCTGAGGAACACCATGGATTGACAGAAAAGAAAAAAAAGTCCGCCCATCAACAACAGCCGTATTGAGCGATTTGAAAGAAAGCTAGACATAATAAGCAAAGAGGAGGAAACCCAAAGGAGGGGAGCTGGAGAGCAGTGACGCTGCATAACCCGTCAAGATTCGTTGGATAGTCAAGCGCACCCCGCACGCTCCCCGTAGTTCCCTAAAGATGAAACATAAAATTCGTTAGATAGGAAAGTATCACTCGCCAGAAGACCCTCGAGCGCTGAAAGCCGTACTGCTATCGGAACAAAGGAATGAGTTTCCAGATAATCTAAGAGTGAGAGTTGCGACGGTTCAAACTCTTAGTATAGAAACAAGCTAGCATCAAAGTTAAGAAGGATCAGAGCGCTTCTTTTCGAATAGGTTTGGACATGTCGAGCTTCCAACTGATGGAAAGTGCTAGTACTGAGACATAGGGAGTATATGAACGAGGGGCGGGGATGGCACAGAAGCACACTCTCAAAACTGGGGAGGAATGCTCCATCTGGCCACCCGTCTCCTATTCATAGATTTCAGGAGCCCAAGCAACCGATCAAATGTAATCACAGCAAGACAAGTACCAAAGGAAGGAGAAGAGAAATGCAGAATCGCTAGGTGAGTAGTTGAAACAATAAGGAGAACGAAGAGATTGGACCTTTCATTGGAGAATTACACAAACAGAAACATTCAGAGGAAGGTCAGATTACAGAAGTTGCAGAGATATTTTGGCAAGAGCCAGAAAGGTTTGTCAGAGGAGAAAAAAGGAACGTTAGCTCACTTCGCTGATGAAATCCCCGCTTTGCTCGTCGAAGAGACCTCCTGCCAACGATTTCTCAGCTGAATAAATAAGCGAGATGATGGAGAACGAGAATTTTCCACCCGATACGCACTGTCTCTACCGAATGGCCAGAGAAAAGCAGGATCGAACCAGTTCATGAGGAAGGGAGAAAGATTTAGTTGAAGAAGGAATGAACTTGCGCTAGTCCATCACCGATGAGGCAGCTCTCCTTAATCTTTTAAATATTATACTCCATCATATCATTCTACTGAGGTACCATTTCTACATCGTCGCTGCACTTAGAAAACCTACATTTAAGTCCCTGGTTGAATATTTTATATATATACAGACCAACCAGCACCCTAAGAAATAGTTAGAGTAGTGGTTGCCGGCGGTTCAAACGGCGGAAAATATAATTAGCGTGGAATAGGGTCTCCGTCCCTCGCGCCCCTCTCCTCAGCCCCTCCTCCCCTTCATTCCCCCTCCCCGTTCGAAAAGTGCTCTTATTTTTTCCGAAACAAAAAAAAAAATAAATAACTGATAAATAAATAAATAATTAAATAACTAAACATACGAAGTATGTTTACAACTTATATGTTGTTCATAGTGTACACTTATCACCTACGACCTCTACAACCTACACATTCATCATAGATTCGAATATAATATATATATATATTATATATATATATTATTACTAATCTAATATATATATATTATATATATAACTATATATATATATATATATATATAATATTAATATAGACATATATATTATACTATATATATTCAATATATAGATAGAGAGAGAGAGAGAGAGAGAGAGAAAGAGAGAGAGAGAGAGGAGAGAGCGAGAGAGAGAGAGAGAGAAGAGAGAGAGAAGAGAGCGAGAGAGGAGAGAGAGAGAGAGAGAGAAGAGGAGAGGAAGAGAGAAAAGAGGGGGAAAATGTATTGGATATTCCCGCAAGGTGTTTCTCATGCCGTTCGTTTTTCGCGGAACGTCGCCCCGACCCCCACCGCCGCTCGCAGAAGCGGAGGCTGCAGCAGCATAAGTTGTAGGTCTTTCCACGAAGAGATCTATTCAGCTACTAAAAATTCGTTGGCAGTTTCCTAAAAATCGTTGGAAGGCGTGGAATTGAAAGAGGGGAAGTAACGCTTCCTCGCGTTTATTATTAATTATTATAATGATTATTATATTCATTATTATTGATTAATATATATATTATATATTATGATTATATTATCATTATTATATATTATTATTATTATTATTATTATTATAATTATATTCTTATATATATATTATATTATTTATTTTATTCTTATTATTTTTCTTCTATTTTTCTTTTCCCTATCTTTTTTTCTTTCTATTATTTGGTGTATTTTCAATTATTATATATATATATATATTTATTATATAATATATATATATATGTATATATATATATTATATACATTTTAATATAATAATATATATATATTATAGATATTATAATATAAAATATATATATAATATTATATAAATATCAGAATATATTGTTAGATAGTAGATAGATAGAATAATAGATGAAATAGATAGATAGAATAGATAGATAGATAGATATTCTCTTAACTGACACGAAA
>JABUQX010003468.1:0-2500 GCA_015478945.1 Trachelipus rathkii | reverse complement strand
CATACACTCACCCTATACAAACCCCTACACACACCTACACCTACACCTACACACACATAGACTCACACACACAGACACACACACACACACACACACACACCAGGTCCGATTATTTCCTTCGATATTTTAATGATGGCCCTATGACACTTATACGTAAACACACACACATAATAGACAACCACTACCATTACCTAACACATAACACCCCCTATACACACATACAACACACCACACACACACACACACACGCGCCTTGTCATCATTATTGGTCCGATTATTTCCTTCGATATTTATGCACAGATTTGATGCCTCCAGCTTTGAGTACCTCAGCTTTGATGGTTCAGCTTTGTTGCCTCAGCTTTGATGGCTCAACTTTCATGGCTCAACTTTCATGGCACC
The DNA here is from genome assembly GCA_015478945.1 of Trachelipus rathkii. Classification (NCBI taxonomy): domain Eukaryota; kingdom Metazoa; phylum Arthropoda; class Malacostraca; order Isopoda; family Trachelipodidae; genus Trachelipus; species Trachelipus rathkii. The sequence goes on along the minus strand of JABUQX010003468.1, from coordinate 2,101 downwards.
TTTGTTGATAGCTCAGCTTTGATGGACCCTTTGTTGATGGCTCAGATTTGATGGCTCAGATTTATTGATGGTTCAGCTTTGATGACTCAGATTATTGAATGGTTTAATATACAATTTTGATGGTTCCCTAATCACGTATGGAAGTGTAAGCAGTGTCCTATGAGATCCACAGGAGTACCAAGATGAGTGCCAGTTGAGCGCCCAGGTATAGTGCCAGATAGTGCCAACTGAGTGCCACATAGTGCCAAGTGAGTGCCAAGTGAGTGCCACATAGTCCTAACTGAGTGTCATATAGTGCCACTTTTTTCAAGCCTTTTCTAGCCTACCCTGGTCATAGAATAGCCCTAATATTGGTGTCTACCCCTAGGTTATAAGGTATGAGGAATCGATTGGTGTATATTGTAAGTTGCTAGGCTGCTTCTTACTATGAGTTAGCTCTTTTCTAGCCTTTTTCTTAGCCTACCCTGATGCAATAGAACTGGCGCGCCTCATATTGGGTGCCTACATCCCTATGTTATATATGGTGTTTGAGAACGTCGATTGGTGTATATTTAAGTGCTAGAATTGAGTCCTCGTTCCAGACGAACGCGTTCCACACCCGACGCGTTCTAACCCGAGGCGTTCCCGACCAGCCGCCGCGTTCCCTGCATGCCTTCGTCCCGCCGCGCGTGCGCCTGCAGGCGCCAATATTAACCTGGCGCGAACGGATAAATATTTCATAGTTGTGATATCAATGTAAACTATTCAAAGAATTTCTTTTTAAATATACCGCTTTCTATACTATGAGTCAAGCCATTTTATTTCATACTTAAACATTTTTATTAAAAACATATACTTTACAGACCTTAAAGTAGTAAAACAGTAAATCAATAGCGCAATGTGCAATAGCAACAAAGGGATTAGTAGGGCTTTGTTTTTCTGCGGTGAGCTGCTTTACTGCCACTTAAACGCATATATTTATTACTTACGTTTTCTTTCATATTTTTTTATTTTGTTTTATAACTTTTTTTTTATAAATTTTTAAATAATTGTTATGTAAAAGTAAAAACACATGTCTGTTATTAATACATTTTTAATTTACTAATAAATTTTAAGAAAATTTTATTAAAAAAATATACTTTAAAGACCTTAAAGCAGTAAAACAGTAAGTTAAAGCAGTAAAGGCTGTTCCATAGCACAAAGGGATTAGTAGGAATTAGTAGGGATTAGTAGGTTTTGTTTTACTGCTTTACTGCTGCTTTTACATCATATATTTTTAAACACTATGTTTGATTTTTCATTTTTAATGTTTTAAATGTTTTTTATTTATAATTTTTAAAATGTAATGGTAAGAAGAAAAACACAAAACAGAAATTTTTATTTACTAAAATTTGAACGAAATTTTATTAAAAACATAATTTACAGACCTTAAAGCAGTAAAACAGTAAATCAAATATCGCAATTGCGTAGCAACAAAGGGGATTAGTAGGGCTTTTGTTTTACTTCCATTACTGCTTTACATATGTGTCCGAAATAAAATTATGAGCTCAAAAAAAACATTTTTGTTTTTTAATTAAACATTTACATTTATATTATTCATCCATTGTTAACTAAAATTATTTGAAAGTTTTTTAAATAATTCGGAATTGTTTTATTATTATTATTATTATCATATTATTATTATTATTATTATTATTATTATTATTATTATTATTATTATTATTATTATTATTATTATTATTATTATTATTATTATTATTATTATTATTATTATTCCTCCAGTCATTTTAACTTCATGACTATTATTATTTAGCACCACACCAACGGGCACACACAAAGAACAACACTACAAACACAACACACACACATACACACCAGGATCATTAAAACTTTCACAATTGCTAACTATAAAAATTATTTTGAAGTTTTAAATAATTCGGTTTTATATTATATTATTGATTTTAATTATTATCTATTATTAATTATTATTAATATTTATTATTATTATTATTAATTATTATTATATTATTATATTAATTATTAATATTATTATTAATTCTACCAGTCATTTTACTTCATGACTATTATTATTTAACACACCAGACACCACATACACACACAT
>JABUQX010003467.1:45000-57500 GCA_015478945.1 Trachelipus rathkii | reverse complement strand
AAAATTGAAAAGTTTCGTAGTTAAAGATATTAAACTAAACTTCATTTGAATAAGCTCCAAGGTTAAAATGACAGAACATTAGCAGTTCTCCATTTTCAGGGGATAACCTATTTCTTGTGGCTTCATAAATATTTCCTCCTGTTCAAAATATTCTTTCACTTTCGACTGATGACGGTGGAGCTGAAAGGTATTTTATTGCTAGTTTTCAAATTCATAAAACTATTTCCAGTGTTTTTCCACCAATTGAAGGGAATATCATTGTCTTCACTGGTCGAAGGCAAACTTATATATTTATTTATTTCTTGATGTAATTCCGTATGTAGCCCTTTTACTTTTATGTACAATGATCACATCGTCAGAAGAATGGGACTTTCCTTTTCCTCTCACTTTCTTTTCTGTATGATTTTGATGCCACAATTTCTTTAAAAACAATCCATTAAAGAAGTGAAAATGGAACCTTCAGCTTCACTTTCCCCACTACGTGAATCATCGTCAGCAGAAGAGTCAGGAGCTAAATTTTCATGCATTTCTTTCCATGCCTCAACGACCATATATTTTACTGATTCATCTGATTCATGTTGAAAAATTAGCTTGAATCGCAGATCTAAGAAAGTAGCTACACACAAAGATTTATCACATAGAAACTTAGAAAGTCTTTTTTCTACTGATTTCTTAAGCTCTTCAACGAGTGTAATTATTCCACTGAAGCTTTTGCTTTTAATTGCCTTATTTAAAAATAGATTTATTGCTAAAATGGAAGGGATCACTTGGGCGACTGTTACTTCACGTTTAATTCTTGTTTTAGTGATGTTGTCAAATGGCTCAAGTAAATGGAATAATTTTGCCACTGAAAATCAGTCAACATTTTCTGATTGCATTCAGCGCATATAGGAGAAGTTTTTGTTCAAACAATCTTTTAAGCCTATCATAAAGTTTTTTTCCAGCGTGTAGAAACGTCTTGAATTAATTATTTATGCTGTTTGACATTCAGCTGCATCTGTAAAGTTTTAAGCTTTGCAGCTGCCGTTGCTGAATGGTGAAAATGAGAGGATATGCTTCTGCAAGTAAATAAAATATCTTTAACAGACTTCATCATAATATTGAATCGTGAATGCATAGTTGCAACATGTGAATAAAACATGAAATTGATAGCAAGCCACTCTCCCTTATACCAGCTACCATGTTTGGTCCATTATTCCGTATCACTAAATGAATTCTATTTTTTAGAATATTGAAAAATGTCAAAGGCCCTTATAGGATCTGACAAATGACAAGATTTTCGCCATATTGGCTACAAAATTTGGCTATATTTTTTTTTTTTTGGAAAATAAGTTTCTAAAATTTCAATTTTAAATTGAAATAACTTTCCCTTATGTTGACGTAATTTATTGTTTATAAAGCTCAATATTCGGCCCGAATAGTTCGGCAAAAAGCCGAATACCGAATATTCGAAACTTTTTGCACCTCAGGCGATTTCGATTTCAAAAAATTTAAAAAAACACACAAACATAAAATATATATATATATATATATATATATATATATATATATATATATATATATATATATATATATATATATATATATATATATATATATATATATATATATATATATATATATATATATTTATATGGATATATAACTCTGCTGCTATATATATATATATATATATATATATATATATACTGGGCTAGACGAGTGCTGCTACCTATACTGAGGTAGGAGCGTTACTTCCAAAAAAGTAGTTCCGTTATCGTTACTCCGTTACTCGGAAAAAGTAGTTGCGTTATCGTTATTCCGTTTCTTTGAAAGGAAAAGTAACGAAGTGACGTTACTCCCGTTACTCCGTTACTTTGCTTTTTCAAAATGCATTATTTCGGTATTTCAGTACACCCCCTCCTAGATTAGGGCTCTGCCCGTGAGCGGTGGTGTTTATCTTCTGTAAAAAAAAAAAAAAAAAAAAAAAAAAAATTATTGGTTGGTGTATATTAAATTTTCAACATTTATTATTAAAAAAACATACCGTCATGTAAGACCCTAGCAGCACTCAGGACTTAATTCACTTTGCATCCACCAACATTTAATTGCACCCCAGCCACCTTCCCTGCCATTCTTTCCTACTACACTCTGCATCATCCGTTCCCTTTTCATCAACATATATACTAAATATTTAAACAGACACTTGTTCAACTGCTCACCATCTAACATAACTTCCACCGAGGACTGTCCTCACTTACAACCATAAAACCTTACTCTTATCTACGCTTACCTTCAAACATCTTCTTTTACACACCCTGCCAAATCTCTCTACCAATCCTCTCAAACTCTCTCAGATTCACCACACAAAACCAAATCATCCGCATATAATAGGTAGGGCATCCTCCACTCTCTTCCATACTCCATCATTCTAACCGAGATTATGGAGTCGGAGTAGGAGTCGGGGAGTTGGTAATTTTGAAGAAGTGAGTCGGAGTGGAGTCGGAGTCGGAGTCGGAGTCGGTGTCGGAAAATTTTGAAACGACTCCACAACAATTCTAACACCATTCCCTGCCATCCCCACCTCCTAATTCTTTTTCATAAACTTGCGATCTCACAGTTGAATAACCAAGAAGACATAGCACATCCCTGCCTCACTCCGCTATTAATATTAAAACAACCACTTTCAGCTCCATATATTCTTACACACGCTTTACTATCGTCAAATGTATTTTTGATTCCATTCAGAAGCTTACCACCAACTTCATATATCAATAATACCTGCCATAGAGCTTCCGTATTAATCATTTCATACGCCTGTTTGCAAATACAAAAAACCTAAATAAAATTTATTTTTCTCCTCCCTCATTTTCTTAATCATTTTTTTCAATGTAAAGATTTGATCCACACATCCTCTACCACTTCTAAAGCCACCTTGTTCTTCACAATCAGTCCTCCAGTCACAAGATGCATTCTTTCGAACAAAATATAAGTATATATCTTCCCTACTACACTTAATAAACTAATTTCCCTATAATTCCTACAGTTACCCTTATCTCATTTACCCTTATATAAGGGTACTATATTACTGCTCTCCTCTAATCCCTCGGAACTATGCTCTACATAAACATTTTGTTACACAACTTTCAAATCCAATCAATCACCGTCTCGCCTCTGTTCTTGATTATTTATTTCACCGGTAATTTCATCTATACCTGCAGATTTACCAATCTTCAACTATCTCGCTCTACACATTACCTCCTCCTTACTAATAACCTCATGCCCAAAATACCTATTCCTTGCACCATCAAACCCACATTCACTATACCTCTACATTACTGCCAATGTTATGCAGATTTTCGAAGTGTTCCCACCACACTCAAGTCATATTCATCTCATCAGTTACGAAAGCACCATCACTATTCATTATTCTATGCAAATTCCCCTTATTCCTATATATATATATATATATATATATATATATATATATATATATATATATATATATATATATATATATATTATATATTTATATATATTTTTGTTTTTATATATATCAGACCCAATAACATATATATATATATATATATATATAACATAAAGGATTTATAATCTTGACGGGATGGTCAATTGGCTATCAACATTCAAAGAAAGTCGGAGCAAATGTAACGGACTTAAAAGAAACGGAAAAAATAACGGAACTTATTCGGTGCGTTACATGAAAGAAAAGTAACGAGTCCGTTACTCCATTACTAAAAAATAGTTCCGTTATTAACGGAGTAACGGAGTAACGGATCGTGCCCACCTCTGTATATATATATATATCAGGGTTGGGTTCAAGTACATTTTCAAGTACAAGTACAAGTACAAGTACTCTTGAATTGTTCAAGTACAAGAGTACAAAATTACAAGAGTACTCTAGAATTTGTTCAAATACAAGAGTACAGAATTACAAGTACATAGTATCAAGTACAAGTACAAGTACAAATACTTTATGAAAACTTGCATATATATATATATATATATATATATATATATATATATATATATATATATATATATATAAATATACATATATCATATATATATATATATATATATATATATATATATATATATATATATATATATATATAATATATATTTTTATTTATATATTTATATATATCACTCCTTTTCTCTCTTCTTCTGCTATGCTCTTTGCTGTATATATATATGCTGCTAGCTGTATGTATACCTCTTCTCTTATATATATATATATCATCATCATCATCATCATCACCACCCATCTTATCTCCCCAAGACTGGAGGCAAGGTGCGTAACATATACCGGAAACATAAAAATAGTAGAAGAATATGAAGCAAGTAGAAAAGAAAGCCCAGCCTTACCGCCCCCTTTATACCAATTAGTGAGAACTCGTCGCAGTCAGAAAAATCCACCCTAGAGCTTCACGGGACCGCGATTGACCCTCAACTATGACCTCTCGTCAATGTGGAGTTCATTCCTTGGCCCAGGTGGGCTGCAACCATACCCCCTCACACCCCGCCATTTACTCCTGTTATACACCTTTCTTCTCTTATCACCAAAACTGTTTCTCTACTCGACATTTATTTCTGTTCGTTGGGATTTATTCTGTCTCCCATCGGTCCGATTCCCAACTTACACTTACCACTATACATCCAGTTTAACCGACCGTCTGTCATTCATCCTTTCCACATGACCAAACCATCTCAACGTACTTTCATTTATTCTCTCATTTACCCCAATCTCCACACCAAACAACTCTCTAATACGTTCATTCCTCATTTTATCATTTCTTTTCACACATAACACGCCACTAAGATTGTCCATCTGAACACATTGTAATTTAGATCTATACCTCTTATTCCAGACCATAGTCCCACTACTATACATTAACACGGGTAACAACATGTACCCTTATGTAGGAACCCTGGCGCACTCAGCAGATGCCCCATCTACCAACGATTTAACTGCACCAACCGCCTTAGTGCCATTCACAATTTTCCTACCCTTTGCATCATCCGCTCCCTTTTCATTCCACAAATTTATACACTAAATATTTAAATTCAGACACTTTTTCCAGCTGCTCACCATCTAACATAACTTCACACTGGGGTCTGTCCTCACTCACAACCATAACCTTACTCTTATCTACGTTTACTTTCAAACCCTTTCTTTTACACACCCTACCAAATCTCTCTACTAGTCCTCTCAAACTCTCTTTAGATTCACCACACAAAACCAAATCACATCCTCCTTATAGGTAGGGAATCCTCCACTCATCCATTCTCCACATCAATTCTAACTCTATCCCTTCACCTACCTCTAATTCTTTCATAGCCTCATCCATATACAGATTGGATTTCCAAGGAGACATACCACATCCCTCTGTCTCCATCACTATTATGTAAAAATATTTCGACTCTATTTATTCTTACATGCTATCGTCATACATACTTTTGATTCTATTCAGAAGCTTACCACCAACACCATCACTAACACCTGCCATAGATTCCCTATTAATCTATCATACGCTTGTTGCAAATCCATAAATCTAAATACAATTTGTTCTTCTCTCTCATTTTCCCAATCGTTTGTTTCAATGTACAGATTTGAATCCTCACTCTACCACACTTTACAACGCACCTTGTTCTTCCCCAAATTAGTTCTTCACTCTTTCGCCAAATATCAACATATATCTTCCTACAACACTCAATAAATTATTACCTATAATACTTACAGTTACCTTTTTCCCCCTTACCCTTATATAAGAGTACTATTACTGCTCTCCTCAATCCCTCGGAACTATACCACCCTCCATTAACGTTTTTGTTAACAACTTCCAAATCCAATCAATCCCCATCTCGCCTATATATATATATATATATATATATATATATATATATATATATTTACGAGAAATACACGTATATACATATACAACTCTATAATAATATATTATCTGTTCTCTTCTATATATATATATATATATATATATATATATATATATATATACCTATATATATATATATCAGAGGGTGTGCATGAGCGTGAAATGAGCGCAAAGCGCAAAAGCACGATTTGTTTTGCTAGGTAAACGATGCTTACGTTTGCGCGAGAATTTCTAAAAATATTGCCTTTGCATTTGCGATCATGGGTGCAAGGCGCAAAAGCGCAATTTTGCATTATATCAAAAAACGAAGCGTTTACACTCTCTCTCCAAAAATATTTTGCGCTTACATATATATATATATATATATATATATATATATATATATATATATATATATATTATATATATTTTTATATATATATGTAACTATTATATAATAGCATATATATAATAATATATATATTATAATAATAGTAATAACAATATATATATACCATATATATATATATATATACTTCTTATATATATATATCTCATATAAATATATATATATATGTATAACACTAATATATATAATAATATATTTTACACTACTATATATATATATATATATATATAATAACTTATATATATATATATATATATATATAGCATAACACTCCATACTATATATATATATATAATAATTATTATAATTATTATTATTTATATTATTATTATAATTATTATTATTATTATTATTATTATTATTATTATTATTATTATTATTATTATTATTATTATTATTATTATTATTGTATTATTATTATTATTATTATTATTATTATTATTATTATATTATTGTTATTATGTTATTGGAGCATTATGATTATTATTATAATTATTATTATTATTATTATGATTTATTATTATTAAATCATTGTTATTATTATTTATTGTATTGATATTAATTATTATTATTATTATTATTATTATTATTGATATTGTTATTATTAGTATTCTTATTATTATTTATTCATCATTAATATTGACCATTATTATTATTAGTAGTATTTTTGTGTGTGGGATTTTATTATTATTATTATTATTATTATTATTATTATTATTATTATTATTATTATTATTATTATTATTATTATTATTATTATTATTATTATTATAGCTAATTTACTAAGTTTATTGGTTACTTGTGATTAGCGATTAAACCTTTTTAGTGCTTTTGTGTTTAAATTGGAATAAAACAGATATGAATAACTGCTTAAAGGGAAAGTCGTCGAATTGTAACTCTTGCAAATATTGAGTGTGATGCCTCCTGTACTTCCCATGAAAAAAAAAAGCAGCCAAGCTGACTTGGAGCACCTATGGCCCCATCTTATCAAGTACTTTTCTGTCTGTCAAGAGCAAGAAGGAGTATATTGTGGGCAATAGAGTGATGTACAAGGGAAAGATTGAATGCTCCCAATGTAAAAAAAAAAAAAAACCTTCAGCTTTTACAAGGTACTGCTTATTTTTACCTTTTCCTTTAGATCCTTCAATTGCTGTGTACTGCAATTGAAGGAGGGTCAAAGCGAGGCCGGAGCTGCTCAACAGACAGTGAGACACTCAGCAAAAGGCACGTCAAACCATCATTCTTCAGTCTATGTCAAAAATATTTAAACAGAAGAGAGCTCTTGAGTTGCTTTATAACTACGGTATGTGTTTTATTTTAACTACAGGTTAACTATAAATGGTGTCACAATTAACAGATTAAAAAACTTACAGAATACTACAGTCCATACAAAAATTTTCAAATTTAAAATACCAAGAAGTTTCATTTGTCGTTAATATCATTTCTCATCAAATATTTTTTGCTTCTAGATTTCTGCTACATGACATTTGGCTAAAGGTAAAATTGGAGTGCAGTTCTTTGTCGAATGTCCTACCTGAACTCTGATTTCCACCTCCCCTTCAGAAGAAAAGTGATGAGGGGATCTTGATGTCATGCATAATAAGGAAGGCTGATTTAATCAACATTATGCAAGGTCAGTTATGTGGCCACAACCGCAGACAGCTGGACTGGAAACAACAAACAGGGTTTTCTGGGGATGACGGTTCACTGGATTAATTTGTGAATACTTTGAAGAGAGAGAGAAGTGCCTCTAGAGAGTTATCTGTTTCTCAGACCGGCACAGTCCCTAGCCAACAATATTACGGATATTCATAAAAAAATTTGACATTGAGCATAAGGTCAAGTAAAAATCAGTATGAAATAATAACGTAATGCTGAAAAAAAGATTTATAACTCAAATGAATAAAGGAAGCAACTAAGAATTAAAAAAATTTATCTTCAGCAGGTTGCCTGCATTACAACAGGTAATTGCAAATTTCTGTGCAGCCTTTCGGGTAGATGCTCAATGCAGAAACGGGTGACGAAGAGGAAGAAGAACAGGCACCGATTGCAGAGATAGTGGTTGCTCTTGAAGAGATGGAGCAAATTAGTGACACAGAGGTTCTGCAGACAAAACCTCTCCAGCTAGAAAATCTGCTTAAAGAACATGATGCACTTAGCTAACTGAAAATCGCCGTTGCATTTCCTACACATTGAAACATCTTGGCTACTAGGGATGTTTCAAATGTTCCTCGCTGGTCCTCTGGTACCAAGATTCATTTAATAAGACACTTACCAAAGCACAGGAAGGAATTGTGGAATGCCCAAAACAGGAAAACTACAACTGCTGCGAGAATTAAGAAGGAGTTGGAACAAAGCTTAAAACACCAAGAGTTAATCGCTGGAACTCCCTATACGATTCTATAAAAAAGACATATTTAAGAACCTTGATGGTCGCGGGACACAAATCAACAACATTTGTGTGGAGCAAAAGCCTGTCTTCCAGTATTTAAAAAAAAGTGATAAGGAGGTAATTGCGGAGTACATCGAAATAATGGCGCCTATTGCCGTTAGGCTTGATATGTTGCAGGAAGAGAAGAATGCGTACGCGGGAGTCCTATTGCCTAATCTCTTCCTCCTCAAGGACAAGATCGGGGAAATGCAACGAGAGGTGGAAAAAATTTAACTATGCCAAAAACTTAGTCAACTACTTGCTAAAGCAACCAAAGGCAAACAAAGGGAAAGAAAAGAGCTTTGAACCGAGGTTTAGCAGTATCTTTGATGATTTTGATTTGCTTATGGCAACAGCTCTGCATCCTCACTTCAAACTCGGAGTGGTACGTAGGTTAAATGAGAGGAAGTACTAAGCTACCAAGACCAGAATACTGGAGGAAATAAAGTGTAATATTGGAGCGAATCGTACTTGTAAACATTAAGGCACTGAAGGTGATGGGACAGAATCTGAAAGTGACCCAATTATGGTGAGTTATTTTTATAATTTGGAACAAACTTCAAGCATATCTTGTATATATATATATATATATATATATATATATATATATATACTGCTGCTATATATAATAACTATATATATATATGTATATATATATATATATAGCATAACCAATATATAGCAATAACAACAACCCAACATACTCTTCTTATATGTACTAATGCTAGCACTGTAATAGTAGCATATATATATATATATAGCAGCATATATATAAATATATGTATATAGCACTAATAACAACTCTTTATAACATATATATATATATCATATGTATATATATAATATATATATATATATATATATATATATATACTTTACTATCTTTGCTGCTATATATATATAATATATATATACAATTTATACATTACATATGTATTCACAATACACTGACAGTAATGTTAAAGTAAAGAGCTTTAAAGATTTGGGTTTCTTGATACCATTTCTATTATTAAGAAAGATGAGAGGGACCCATATGTCCCACAGCAGTCATAGGAAGTTTGGGTTTTAAAATCCTTGGATAATGATGTATGATAAATGTTCTTTTGCAGTGCCCTCTGCTCTGCAGAACCTGTTGGTAGTGAAGACCATAGAGGTTCTGGGTGGACTTGTTTTGTTAGTGTAATATTTAATTTACACACTTGGCTCAGCGGCGTGAAGGGATTTGTTTGGTCAGGCTCATGAGTTTAGGCTTTCAAAGAGGGGTGACCATGTCCACAGCAGATTGCAGAGAAAGGTGTCCTTTATGAAGGGAATGACCTGTTGGGATGCTGAGGAGGCGAGGGAGGAGATCATAGATGATTCGAAGGCGGCGTTAGTAAGAATCAACAGCAGCGCTTGTTTATATATATTTGCATGTTTCAATTAAAATTTAAAAATAATACTTGCACAAATTTTTGAGACTTTAGTTTTTTTTATTTTTTTTTTTGCGCTCCTGAATTTGTGCTTTTAAAAAATTAATTTGCGGACATGTGCGCTTTGCGCATGCAGGACTCATTTTGAAAAAATTGTGCGCTTTGCGTAAGTTTTTCCACTTTGCGCTTTTGCGTTTGCGCTTTAAAGTTTAAAATTTGCGCGCCCACTCTGATATATATATATAATATGGTTTTGTGAGGTGAATCTGAAGAGAGTTTGAGAGGATTGGTAAAAGATTTGGAGGGGTGTGTAAAATGATGGGTTTTGAAAGTAAAAACGTAGATAGGAGTAAGGTTATGGTTATGAGTGAGAACAGTCCTCGGTGTGAGGTTATGCTAGATGGTAACGGCTTCCGAACGAGTGACTGAGTTTAAATATTTGGGATGATGTATGTTGGACGAAAGGGAACGGATGATGCCGAGTGTAGTAGGATAGAGTTGTGAATTGCAGGAAGGAGGCTGGTGCAATTAAATCCCTTGGTGGATGTAAAGAGACTAAGTCTTGAGAGCGCTAGTGTCTTGCGTGATGGTAAGTTGTTACCCTGTGTTAATGTATAGTAGTAAGACTATGGTCTGGAATAAGAGGTATAGATCTAAAGTACAATGTGTTCAGATGGACAATGAAGAGTGAAATGTGAGTTTGGCAGGGGCGAGAAAAAAGTGCATAATAGGAGTAAATGGCAGGGTTTTGTGAGGGGGTATATGGTTGTGGCCCACTTGGTCCAAGGGATGAACCCCACATTGGCGAGATCTCATAGTGAGGGTCCGTCGCGGTCCCGTGAGCTCTAGGGTGGATTTTCTGTGCGGCGAGTTTCCACTAATAGGTATAAAAGGGAGGTAAGGCTGGGCTTTCTTTTCGACTTGTGTCATATTCTTCTACTACTTTTCTGTTTCAATTTTTATGTTACGCACCCTACCCCCAGTCTTGGGGAAAAAGGTGGTTGATGATATATTTATATATATATATATATATATATATATATATATATATATATATATATATATATATATATATATAACATACTATATTTTTTTATACTAACTATATACTGCTGCTCTTATATAGATACACATAGAAATCTATTTATAAATATATATATATATATATATATATATATATATATATATATATATATATATATATATATATATATATATATATATATATATATATAATGACATACTTCACATTCATAAATGGAAATTTATTTAGGAGTACGTTTATAAAAAATAATAATAATATAATACGTAGGAAATGATAAAGAAAATAAAAATGTTGGCAGAGTTTAAAAATGCTGAAAGTGCTTGCAAGTACCAAGCACAAGTACCAAGTACAAAAGACTAGAGTACAAATTACCAGAGTACAAGTACAATGGTTTTAGAGAGCTGCAAGTACAAGTACAGGTGCAAATTACTCCAAAAGATGTGCTTAGGAGTACGGTACGAGTACAAGTACAAATTACTTGTGCTTGGATAACCACGATATATATATATATATATATATATATGTATATAAATATATAACATATATATATAATAATATATATATATGTATATATATATAACAACAATATGTATATATTATATATATATAACATAATAATAATAATAACTATATATATATATATATATAATATGTAATAATATAGTAATAATATAATATATATATAATAATAATACATATATATATATATATATATATATATATATATATAACTCTATATATATATATAATATATATATATATATATATATATATACTGCTCTTATATATATGACCTGTTATGTTTTACGACTCCGTCGGTTTATTTTTTGTTTTACATTTTTTTTTTTTTTATATATTTCTAGTATATAATCCTAACAGTCAATTTAAGGGGTGACGGACATGATTCAAAAATATATGGGACCAGTTACGTTTTGCGACTCCGTCAGTTTTTAATTTTTCTTTTTTTTTTTTTAACTAAAAAGGAATACCCCAAGGGTAAACCACAAAGATGGCAGGAGTCAGGGTCTCCCTCGGCCTTCCGGGAACGACAGGGGTAGGACTATTTCCCCCTCCGGGGCTGGAACCCCCACTCTTTGGTATTTGGGTGTCGCAGGGGTTCCTCCCCCCCACTGCAAGGGTATGGAGGAACATTCCCCCTCTGTCCCCGTCATCAGCCCCTATTTTTTTATTTTGTAATAACGGCTTTACACTGATTCAAATATGTAATTGGTTTTTCTGTAAGTGTCACACTTTTCGAGATATTTCATTTATAAAAAAATATTTTCATTTTATATAATTAGCTTTATACGCTGATTTCAAATATGCAATT